>CM061134.1:144185712-144319503 GCA_030789695.1 Scilla litardierei
ATAATAAGCATCGTGATGGTTGTTAAAGCAATAAAAGATATCATCATAAGGAACGCATCTAGCAAAAGGAGGAAAAGAAAATAAAAAATAGAAAATAAAAGAGAGGAAAGAAAAGAAAATCAAGCACACAATATGATGCATGAACACACATAAAAGGAAAATAAGATGGAAATATCAAAATGATGATTCCAAAATTTGAAAAATTATAAAAAACCCAAAAAATAAAGTAGAAGTGCAACTAGATGGCATGGAAATGCACTCAAACTTGATCACACCCCGGATATACACCCGGAGAACAATTGTAGTTTTACCGCAAGTGCACGGTCAAGTGGCGAGCGGGAATCGAACACGAGGATGTGGTGTTGGCTCCAATCTATCCTAGGTTGGTTTGACTACGAATGTTTTATTGGTGGAGATGGTTATGGAAAGATATAATGGAAATGGTGGTGGATGTCGGTGTCGGTGATAAAGAAGTTGGATAAAGTATCGATTCAAATTTAATACAATAAAAGAGTCTAAAGCTAGGGAATCCCCACGACGGATCGTCATACATCATTGTAAATAGTGAATCTCAATATTACTAGGCTTGTGTTGAGGTGAACTAGTCGTAACTGAATAGAGAACCAAGCTTACGCTCTCGCGCTATTGCCGGTCTATAGCAACCCTAGGATAGGGCCCAATCTCTTGCAAACCCTAGCCTAAGCCGCTAGCATTAGGATCGACATCATCGTTCAATCGCCCCTCAAGCCCACTCTCGTGCAAACTCGAGTTGCGATCTAGGTTGTGATAGTTCGTATTCGTCCAATCTCTTGCAAATGAATATGGGTATAGATTTATAATAAAAATCCTAGCTTTGGTCCAATCTCTTGCAAACCAAGTCTAGAGAATCTCGATTATAAACCTAAATCGAATATCTAGGCCTTCCCATCGAATAGAATCCAATCTATTGCAAACCCCAATCGATGGAAATCCCTAGCTATCCGTAATAAATCGATTACAATCAAACCTCCTAGCAATTCTAGCAATTTAGAAATTCATTCATCACAAATCTGAAATTAGATCCATAGGGTTCATCCCCATACCCTAGAACACAAAATCTACTCAAGCATAGCAATAACGATATGAGAATCAATAAAAATCATAGCTTGCACACAAAAAGATAGAAAAAACAAAGATTCAAATAACAAGAACAAAATACTTAGCTTTGATGAAGATCTTCAATCCAAATACAACGTTTTAGATCCAAGAGGGGGCCTAGGGCATGGCCTAACCTCTAAAATAATCACTAAGAAAACATATGGGAACCCTCTCTAATGACGACTACAAACCTCTTAAATAGCCCCCAAAACCCTAGCAAATAAGCCCAAAAACCCCTCCGAAACCCGCGCCCAAAATAATATCTGCGTGTAAGTTAAGTTCTGCGCCAGTCGCGACTCGGCCGAGTGGAAAGCTCACTCGGCCGAGTGGGAATTCCTGCAGAATTTCCAAAAAAAACAGCACTCTGTCAAAAACTGGCAAAAACTGGTCACTCGACCGAGTGGGAATCCCACTCGGCCGAGTGGAAATTTCACTCGGCTGAGTGACACTGACATGCAAATTCCAGCATTGCCACATCAACTTCCAGAAATTCTCCAGATTTCATCCGACCTCCGATTGGCACGTTCTTGGCGGCATTGGAACCGTCACGAAGTATACTATCTATAATAAATATGAGAAAAATAATTTGATAGCTGGAATGATAGAAGATTTCAAAAGAGTGGAAGGATGTCTGAAAATCTGGGCGCTCGTGTCATCGGCTTCACTCGTCCGAGTGGGATTCTTAACTCGGGCGAGTGGACTCCTCTACTCGGCCGAGTAGGGCTTCTAATGTTCTCCCCAGAATTCCAGAGAGTCGGTTTTGATTTCTTTCAGAAGTCCTGACTCACTCGGGTGAGTGGCGATCTCTACTCGGCCGAGTGGATGTAACCACTCGGTCGAGTGCATTGTGGCTCAAGATCCCTTTGTATTAGTTGTACTCGACCGAATGCACTTCTTCACTCGGCCGAGTGGGCTGTGTTACTCGGCCGAGTGGCCTGTTTCTGGAGTCAACTCTTCTTCTCCTCGCCTCTTCATCGATTCTATCGATTTCCTTCTTCTTCCTCTCATATTCCAGTGCCGTTAGCTCCTCGATAGAGCCATGGGCGACGCTCCGGTACATGTGCAAGTCCTTTAAGCTCATTTTTTGCTTCCGATTGCTCTATATTTATTGAAATCCGACATAAACAAGAAATAGTGAAAAGTAACGCAATATCGTCGAATACTCGTGAAAATCGTTTTATGAGCAATCGAAATGGCGTCAAAACATGCAGAAAAAAGGTGTAAAATATGGACCGATCATAAGGGGGCGCCAAGGAAGACCACGTATCATCACGAACCAAATCCAAGTGGCCTTCCTGGCAAGTTTGATGGGCGCATCTCGTATGCGCCCAATATCACGAGCTAAACGAATATCTAAAGGGGTCGAGCTCATGACCTTAAACGAGCGCTTGTCGGGAGGCAACCCGACGGTTTTTTCATTATTTTTATTTGATTTTCATTTTTGGTTTAGATTTTTATTAGTGTTTAGAGTTTAGTGTCCATGAAAATCGTGACAACGGGTCCTAATTTTCATGACATGAGAAGGAGAAAGGGAGACCAATCATATGGAGGATGATTGAGGAAAGGAAGAGCGCTCCAGGAATGCGCTCAGGCCTTAGGAGGAGGAAGAAACTGACTGGAGGAAGAAAAACAGAGACTGGAGCGAAAACAAAAAGCCGATGCAAAAAACAGCACATCACTCGGTCGAGTCGCTTATGCCACTCGGGCAAGCAAAGGCTCCACTCGGCCGAGTGGAGCACCAATCAGGGAACTTTCTGCAGACCAACTCTATGTCAATTTCTGTCACGCCCCGCTTCCCAAAGCAATGGAGGCGAGACGTGAGTAGGTCCGCACAGACGTGGAGCTGTGAAGCCACACGCCTGATAAGCGTCAATAAAACATATGCAGGTCCCTGTAACCACGAACAGAACAAGATAATAACACAAGGAGATACAGAAATAAAATCTCAAATCTCAGCAATGTCCAAACATTAAAAATTAAGTTCAACATTCAGAAAAGCCACCAGGGTAAAAGAAAGAGTCTAGGCCTAAAACATGGCCAACAAAAGCCAACACGGCACAAAGTATAGGTGCTACGCACCGACAACTAAAGCAGTCTAAACAACAACACAAATAGTCTCTACGACTGATCGCCCGTGTCCTCAAACTCCTCGATGAACGCGGGCTCTGACTCAGCGTCAGCGAACACCACGTCCTCAGCAGCAACCTCAGGCTCAGGATCTAACATGTGTCACCCAAAAGAGTAAAGGGGCACATGTCAGCAAGTCTAAAAGACTTGGGCAAGGAAACTGAAAGGAAGGTAAACTAACAACCTAGCAGTTATAGTATGATGCATAGCATGACAAGTTTAGTATGTGAGTAACAAATAAGGTAAGGTGCAAGCAACAAGTAACAAGTATGACATGGATGACAAGTTTTACAAGTATAAACACAGACAAGTACAAGTCACGTAAATCACGTCAAGTAAACACGTCATGCACAGAGATTCCGCCTGTTGGCTAGAGTCGCTGATCGGGCCAACTCCTAAGCACAAGTGACCGTTTATCTCTGACCCTCCACGTGTATCAAGCCAGGGCCTTACCCCCGAACACGTAATGCTCGCTTCTGGATCACGAGCCAGGAAGTGTTTTTAACACGTATGGCGTAGGGTTATGACCGCATAACGGGTGCCTAGCCGGATCAAGTAGTACAAGTAATGTAGCGTGTGCTACGAATGCAACATTCAACATGGATAGCATGACATGTACAGATAATTCGCGTACCGTTAATTGAATTTAAACATGGCAGATAAGATGCAAGGATGGCAACAAGTGCAAATAATGAAAAGTAGTCAGATCAAGCTTCGTTGTCAAGCTAGATCCTGAAATTTGCACCTAGGCAAGTATCATTTCGTCGCCTAGTCTCTTTTATGCCTACAACAAGCAAATGGCCTAAAACATGGCCTAAAACCCTAAGTGGCAAGTTTCACTTGCATAGCACCAAGGATGATGATCAACGAGGCACGTCACAAAATGTTAGCTACGGGGATGAGATCACTGCCATGGCAAAACAATATTAGAACAATATCCAACCTAGTTTTATTAGGGTTTAACAAGAATCACAAAGCGGGTTATGAGAATATTAAAGGATTGATCCACTACCGTATCGTAGCGGAAGAACGATGCCGAGCAAGCACGACAACGGAGGAACGATCCGGGGAACTACGGTTCAGATCTGGAAATGGGGAGAAAATCTGGAGAAATGGGATTTCGGGGGGTTTTGGGGGTTGGCCGGCGGCCTAGAGGAGATGGCCGGCGCAAAAGGAGAGGGAGAGGGGCTCTTGAGGAAGGAGGAATGGCTAGAGGAAGGTTGGGGAAGATCATAGGTCAAGGGGAAAAGGAAATGGCCAAGAGAAGAGAAAGAAAGAAAGAAAAACGATTGGGGTATAAATAGGAAAAGTTGCGGCAGCTGGGCAAACCCTAGGTTTACGACAGCGGTTAGTCGGTCAAAGAAGAGTAGTTGACCGACTAGTTCGAGAACTAGTCGGTCGGTAGACCAACTGTGACCGACTAAAAGCAAACAACAACTCAGGTCGTCAAAATGGTCAATGAATTAGTCGGTTAAAGAACAATGGCTGACCGACTAGTTTGCAACCTAGTTGGTCGGTGGTTGTTCTTAGACCGACTAACGATAAACAGTAACTTAGGTGAAATTTATCAAAGGAACTAGTCGGTCTGAGAGCAAGTTCTGACCGACTAGTTTCACATCTAATCGGTCGGTGGTTGTTCTTAGACCGACTAAGAGTTAACAGTAACTCCTGAATTATTGATTTAATGAATTAGTCGGTTCGAGAAGAGTTCCTGACCGACTAGATTGGAATCTAGTCGGTTGGTCCCCCTTCTTGAACCAACTAAGGTGCATGAAAAGTGACGAAATGAAGCGCGAAGCTTCGGGAAGATCTCTATAGCTTCTAAGATCACTCTAACTCTAAAATATGAGCGATTTGAAATTCGTCATGGGTGCGATTCTAAGGAAGAAGCTAGAAAATCACAACGAAACGAACGAAAACGAAAGCTACAGAGACGGAAACCACACGTAAGGAGAAAATCCACCAAAACATATATATAATATAGATAATCCAAATACATGAAGAACCAGTCGTTACATCCTCCCCAACTTAAGAAAAATTCCGTCCTCGAAATTTCCCAACACTCACGTGTCCGGGAACAAAAGTGGGTAACGCTCTCGCATCTCATCCTCTCTCTCCCAAGTAGACTCTCCTGGCGAGCCGTGTCGCCACATTACCCTCACAAGATTGACGACCTTGTTTCGGAGTGACTTCTGACGCATGTCCAAAATCAGCACTGGCTACTGGTCAAACGTCATATCTGGGCAAACGGTAATCTCCGAGAAATCCACAGCATGAGATGGATCACTGATGTATCGACGAAGCTGCGACACATGGAAAACATTTTGAACTCCTTCCAAATATGGCGGCAAGGCTAAGCGGTAGGCTACCTTGCCAACTCTCTCCAGAATGTCAAATGGTCCAATGTATCATGGGCTCAACTTCCCTCGCTTCCCAAAGCGAATCACACCACGATTCGGGGAAATCTTCAAGAACACATGGTCGCCTGGCTGAAACTCCAAAGGACGGCGTTTAGCATCCGCCCAATGCTTAAAACGGTCCTGAGCAATCCTCAACCTCTTCCGAATGTTCCTGACAACATCCACGGCCTCCACAATCATCTCAGGTCCCAACAGCTCCCGATCACCAACGTCATCCCAACTCAATGGCGACCGACATTTCCTCCCATACAGCGCGGCGAAAGGCGCCATGCCAATACTCGCCTGGAAGCTGTTATTGTAGGAAAACTCTACCAGATGTAGATGGTCCTCCCACGAACCCTTGAAATCCAACATGCACGCCCTCAGCATGTCCTCCAAGATCTGAATCGTCCTCTCGGACTGGCCATCCGTCTGCGGATGGTATGCTGTGCTGAAATTCAGACGCGTACCCAAACTCTTCTGTAAACTCTGCCAGAACTGAGATGTGAACCTCGTGTCTCTGTCTGACACGATACTCACAGGGACTCTGTGAAGTCGTACGATCTCTTGCATGATTCACGTTACATCACTATCCAAACTAAGAAAAGGAAATAGAAACGGAGAGTAAAAGAATTTACCTCCATGTATCTCCTCGCTAGCGCCTCTGTGGACTGTCCTACTCGGAATGGAATAAAGTGCGTAGATTTGGTCAATCTGTCTACGATCACCCAAATCGCATCATTCTGCTTCGGACTCCGAGGTAGTCCAGTCACGAAATCCATAGTGATGTGTTGCCACTTCCACTCCGGAATCGGAAGCGGTTGTAGCAACCCTGCCATACGCTGATGCTCCGCCTTTACCTGCTGGCAAACCAAGCACTTGGCCACACTCCGAGCCACACTCCTCTTCATACCATGCCACCAAAAATTCAGACGAAGATCCTTGTACATCTTGGTGCCACCAGGATGCACAGAATACAGCGAACTATGTACCTCCACCAATAAATCCTCCATGATATCCCCAGCTGGGACACACAACCTGGCTTCATATCTCAGTGAGCCATCCTCATGAATCAAAAAGTCAGTCCTCAGACCGGCTTCTACCTGCTCCCGAATCTTTACCAGCTTCGGATCTCCAGCCTGACCAGCCTTGATCCAATCCACGATCGTCGACTATATCTGCATACACATCAACGAAGAAGCCTCTCCAGGAAGAACAATCTCAAATCCAGACTCGCAAAAATCCTGCTGCAATCTCCACTACGAAGTCAACAACATCACCACTGGAAGCCTACTCAGCGCATCAGGAACCACATTCACCTTACCAGGGTGATACTGCAAATCAATCTCATAATCCGCCATGAGCTCCAACCATCGACACTGTCGCATGTTGAGCTCCTTCTGAGTAAAGATATACTTCAAGCTTTTGTGATCGGTGAAGATCTTCACTTTCTCACTCAGCAAGAAGTGCCTCCAAATCTTGAGCGCAAACACGACATCAGCCAACTCCAAGACATGCGTCGGGTAATTCTTCTCATGAGTCTTGAGCTGACGCGAAGCATAAGCCACAACATACTCGTGCTGATGCAACACACAACCGAGACCCTTGCCAGAAACATCGCAAAAGATCTCAAATCCTCCGCTGTGATCAGGCACAACAAGAATAAGGGCAGTTGTCAATCTCTCCCTCAGAACATCGAAGGCATTCTCACAATCACCCGACCAAACAAAAGGCACATCCTTCCACTTCAATCTGGTCATCGGCTCAGCAATACGGGAAAAGTCCTTAATGAAGCACCGATAGTAACCAGCAAGCCCAAGGAAACTCCGGATCTCAGATGCTGACTGCGGAACAGGCCACTCTCTGATGGCCTTGATCTTCTCAGGATCCACTGAAATACCATCTCCAGTCACCACATGCCTGAGAAAAGCAACTCTGTCCAGCCAAAACTCGTACTTCGAAAACTTGGCAAACAAACGATGCTTCCTCAAAATCTCCAATACTGTCCTCAAGTGCGAGGCATGCTCCTCCTCTGACTTTGAATAGATCAGAATGTCGTCAATAAAGATAACAACAAACTTATCCAAAAAGTCATAGAAGATCAGATTCATCAGATTCATGAAAACTGCGGGTGCATTGGTTAAACCGAAGGGCATAACCACAAACTCGTAGTGTCCATACTTCGTCCTGAACGCTGTCTTCGGACCATCTTCCTTCTTCACCTTCAGCTAATGATAACCACTCCTCAGATCCAACTTCAAAAACACCCTCGAACCTCCAAGCTGATCAAAAATATCATCGATGCGAGGCAACATGTATTTATTCTTGATGGTCACCGCATTCAGCTCCCGATAGTCCACGCACATACGACGCGAACCATCCTTCTTCTTTACCAGCAGCACCGGTGCTCCCCATGGAGACACACTAGGATTGACATAACCCTTCTGTAAAAGCTCATCCAGCTGCTTCCGGAATTCCTCCAACTCAGCGGGTGCCATACGATAAGGCGCTTTCGAAATCGGATGCGCTCCCGAAATAAGATCAATCGAAAACTCGAGAGCTTGATCGGGTGGCAATCCAGATATCTCCTCGGGGAAGACGTCATCGAAGTCCCGCACAATCGCTGGCCTCTCCAGCTCCATCTGCATAGCCACAAACTCCACCGGTCTGGCCCGAAATCTGACAGGGCCAAGTGAACTGCTACCTCGGAAGAACTCAAATACTGGATGTCCAGGAATCTCGAACAACACCTTCTTCCTCCGACAGTCAATCGTAGCATAGAAGCTCGCAAGCCAATCCATCCCAAGGACCGCATCATATTTGATGATGTCGTGGACAATGAAATTAGCGTAAAGCTCATGTCCACAAACCACCAACAAGCAAGAATTGCAACCATGATGCACCGAGACCATGCCATTTCCTGTGACGATATTCCAACTCTTGGAAAGAGGGGACGTCGACAAGGAATGCTTCTCCACGAAGCTCCGAGAAATAATGCACATCGATGCACCTGAGTCAAAGAGGACTCGTGCAGGAAATGTGCACACCAAAACCACACCTACAACAGTCTAACAATCAAGCCCTAGTCTAGCAAACAATCATGTACAAGAAAACAACATAATCTAATAAACAAAACTAACTAAGAAGTACAACTAGATTGAGGATTACCTGTGATAACCTCATCCACAGCCTCGCTCTCCACAGCGGTCATCAGAAAAGCCTGCCTCCTCGACAGAAATGCCTGCTGAAAAGCCTGCCTCTGTGGGACAAGAGCTGCTCCACGTCCAGTAGGAACAGGCGCTCTCTGCTGCAACGGCTGTGCTGCAACAGGTGCCCTCCAAGGCTGCTTCGACTTCGGGCAGTCCTTCATGGTATGTGTAGGATCTCCACAGACAATACACTGGCCCAGGAATCTCCTACACTGATCCTTGATGTGGCCCGTCTTTCCGCAGAAATGGCAAGTCTTCAGACTAGGCCCTCCTGGCCTCTTGAACTGCACCGGATGATTAGGCTTGAAACCAGGCCTAACCACCGCTCTGGCCTGCTCCATAGGCCTCTTCCCAGCTCCAGAAGTATGCCCTCTCCTCTGGTTCAGGTTCAGCTCCTGCCTCCTCGCAGCTACCAGAACCTTCGGATAAGAGTCCAGATCAGAGGAAGACACAAAACTCTGAAGCTCCAAAGCAAGTCCCTGCAGGAACCTCTGAGCCCTCTCATCAGCATCCTGCACCATCTTCGGTCCGAATCGAATCAGCCTAGTGAACTCCTGGTGGTACTGGTCCACCGTCAAGCTCCCCTTGCTTCAGATCAATAAAGCGTTGTAGCATCTCCTTCCTAGCAGCCTTCGAAAAGAACTCTTCATCAAACCTGGACTTAAAGATAGCCCAAGCTATCGGCTCCACCAGCATCTTCTCTTCTGCATCCCACCAGTTCCGAGCATTATCCTTGAGTTGCCGCTTCGCCAAATCAACCCATCCAGCCTGGCTGATCTTCGCCATCTTCAAATTATCCTCTATGTTCCGAATCCACTCATCGGCAGCCAGAGGACCCTCAGACCCATCAAAATAAGCAGGACCCAGCTCCCGAAACTGCTTCGCTCCTGGCTCGGAGCGAGGGGCATCCTGGATTGCCCGAGCAGCTCGAGCAATTGGAGCATTCTAGACTTGCAGGAGCACGCCCTACTGCACCTGCATCATCTGAAGCATCATCCGCATCATCTCCCCATTGGTGGGCTCCAGCTCAGGCTCCTCGTTATGAGGAGGCGCGCTACCACCACCACGGGTAAATCGCCTTCCTGCCATCTAATGACATAGAAAACGAAACAGATTAGACTCATAGCTTATGACTCGGATGTCGAACTTAGTTTATTGGACATTCTAATATTATTATCGTTATTCCGATAATCGCAGTTACAGAAGAGGACCTGCATGGGCCACCAACAAAACCTGTCACGCCCCGCTTCCCAAAGCAATGGAGGCGAGACGTGAGTAGGTCCGCACAGACGTGGAGCTGTGAAGCTATACGCCTGATAAGTGTCAATAAAACATATGCAGGTCCCTGTAACCACGAGCAGAACAAGATAATAACACAAGGAGATACAGAAATAAAATCCCAAATCTCAGCAATGTCCAAACATTAAAAATTAAGTTCAACATCCAGAAAAGCTACCAGGCTAAAAGAAAGAGTCTAGGCCCAAAACATGGCCAACAAAAGCCAACACGACACAAAGTATAGGTGCTACGCACCGACAACTAAAGCAGTCTAAACAACAACACAATAGTCTCTATGACTGATCGCCCGTATCCTCAAACTCCTCGATGAACGCGGGCTCTGACTCAGCGTCAGTGAACACCACGTCCTCAGCAGCAACCTCAAGCTCAGGATCTAACATGTGTCACCCAAAAGAGTAAAGGAGCATGTTGAATATTGGACTCCCTGGATTTGGTTTTGATGATGAGCAAACATAAATAATCCATGAACTAACAATTTGTGAGCGCAGTTTTGGAGATCGTCGCCAAATTCACGAGAACATTCAAAGCGACATCTCAACACTTCCCAAAGCTCGTATTCATGTCTAAAGCTTCGTTGAAGCTCTTGCGCCGTTTTGGAAGTTATGAAGAATCAATCGAAGCTCTCAAAGACCGTTTATTAAGGTTTTATTTATAGTCTTTTAGCTTCGATATATAGAATGTTAAGCCTTGAGTATATCTTACGTTTCTATCTTCATTTCGCTCATTTCGTAGCTCTAGGATCCTTGCACAAGTTCATTCTAACTTCCTCGAAGCATCGCGCTTCGATTCGGACTTTATTGTGCATGTTAGTTGGTACAAGAACAAGTACTGACCGACTAGATGGTGATCTAGTCGGTCGACAACTCCTCTTGGACCGACTAGTTTGATTCCTTAATTTCTTGGACTTTACTGTTTACAGTTAGTCGGTCTACGTTGACTCACCGACCGACTAGTTTGTGAACTAGTCGGTCAGTGATGCTTCTTTGACCGACTAGTTGTGACTTAATGTTCATACTAAAATTCTCCTAAGCTACTGTTTACCGTTAGTCGGTCTAAGAACGTTTGGTGACCGACTAGTTGACAATCTAGTCGGTCAACTTTTGTTCTTGGACCGACTAAGTCAACTTGCACTCAGACTATTTCATTTTGCCTCTTAGTCGGTCTACGTTCATTGACTGACCGACTAGTTGTGAAACTAGTCGGTCAGAATGTCTTCTTGGACCGACTAGATTTCTAGGTCTGAAATTCTCTTTCTTCTCAGTTTCACTCTTAGTCGGTCCATGCTGTTTGACTGACCGACTAGTTGATGAACTAGTCGGTCAGTGGTTGTTCTTTGACCGACTAATTCTCCCAGATTTCTATCCGTTGGAGAATGACCTAAGTTGTTTTTATGGGACCCTATAAATACGAACCTAGGTCATTTCTATCTAGGTTAGAGCTTCCATTCAGAGATTCATTGAGATCAAAAGAGATAGCCTTTCTCACTCAAATCAAAAGCTCTCTTCCTCACAAGAAACCCATTCTCTCTCTTTTCTAGATCTAGAATCCATCTAGAGAGAAGCTTGTTCTTGGTGAGCTCTTCAAGCTATAGCTTGATCTAAGTCTCCAAATCATTCCTAGGCACCTATTGCTGGTCATTTCCTTGGTGCTAGGTCTTGGTGACTTCATCTTCCTCAAATCCTTCATTTCACCTATTGGGTAAGAAAAACTCAAGGTATAGGATTTTGTGGTAAGTTTGCTTATTTCAATATAACTCATTTATATTGCTTGTTGATTCTCTCGGTTATGAGAGAAGGTTGTGATCCCGGGTTGTGGGATTCACTATTGACGTTGTTGTATGATTTGATCTTGTGAAGGTTTTTCACAAGATATTCATAGTGGAAATCTTGAGTTAGGGTTTTGTAACTCAAGTATCCGGAGGGGATCCGGGTGGTTGAGACGTAGGATCACCGGGAACAAGTCAGGGAGACTTGGGTGGATCCGAACCCATTAACATCGTTTGTTTGCATTGTTAATTTAATTGTTGTCATTCAATTTAAGCTTCCGTAAATTGATTTGGTAGTTGTTTGCACTTTAATTTGGAATAATACTCCTTGTTAATTTTAAAGTACTATTCACCCCCCCTTCTAGTACTTGTGCAGTAGCTTGTAGGGCATTACATTTGGTATCAGAGCCAGATACTTAGCTATGTCTACCAACGACAACAAGACCGTGCCTCCACCTTCCAACTATGACACCTTCAGGAACCGTGAAGGAGCGTCATCGGTGATGGAAGGACATTCCTCTACGAGGCCTCCATTCTTCAACGGTACCAACTATGGGTATTGGAAATGCCGGATGGAAACCTTCCTCCGGAGTGCATCCTTATGGAGGACTACAATGAAGGAATACATCGAACCCAAAGAAGAAGACTTTGAGAAATGGACTACCGCGGAGGTCGCCGCGGAGGTAAGCAATGCCAAGGCAATGAACGCCTTGCAATGCGCATTGGAGCCCGAGGATTTCAATAAGATATGCACATGTAAGAGTGCATATCAAATTTGGAACTCCCTCCTCATACTTCATGAAGGGACGAGTAGGGTAAGAGACTCTAAACTCGTAGTCGTAAACAAAGATTACGAAATGTTTCATATGCAACAGGGCGAGAAGATGAAAGAATATTACGCTCGCTTCGTTGACATAATAAACGAGTTAGAGGCCCTCGGCAAGTCCTACACTCAAAAGGAGAAGTGCTCAAAGATTATTGAAGGACTTCCCTCTTCTTGGGAGAAACGTACCTTCGCCATCGAGGAAGGTAATGACATGAATAAATATACCGTTGTTCAACTAATGGGTACTTTGATGTCATACGAGGTACGCAAAGATAGCAAGGTAAAGTTACAAGAAAAGATGAAGTCCTATTTGAACCTAGATGCGCCTAAGAAAAAGGCGATTGCATTCAAGGCGGCTTCATCCACCTCTATCGATGATGAGGACTCGGAAGAAGAAATGGACATGGAATCCATTGCACTCATGGCAAAGAAGTTCAATCGCTTCTTCCGAAAGGGTAACTTCAAACAAAAGTCTAAGTTTACTTCTACTAATGCCTCTCCACCTTTGTGCTTTAAATGCAATAAGCCGGGACACATCAAAGCGGATTGTCCTCAAAACAAGCAAAAGGAGAAGTGGAAGGCGCCGAAGTTCGACAAGTCAAAGAAGTACAAAAAGGGGTACAAAAAGGGACTTGTCGGAACTACATTCACCGACTCCGAGGATTCCTCAAGCGGAGAGTCGGATGATGAGAAAGTGGAGCAAGCGCACATGTGCTTCATGGCAAGAGAGGAGCATGATCAAGGATCTTCCTCCTCCGATGATAGCGACGACGAAGGCGATGAGGTAACGATGGATGATCTTAGGGATGCTAACTCTCATTTATGGTCTAAATACACTAAATTAGTAAATAGATATACTAAAGTGAAAGATGACCTAGCTAGCATTCAAACCTCGCCTAAGACTATCATCACCAACAACGACACCGTTGTTGAAGAGTTAAGAAATGAGATTATTAATCTCAAATCTAAACTTGAACATGTTAGCATCGAGGATCCGGAAGAACATAGGATAGCGGATTTAACTTCTCAAAACTCGACTTTGAGTATTGAGAACGAGAATCTTAAATCTCGTGTTTATGTGCTCACATCGCAAGTATCTACTTTAGATACTTCTATGCGTTCTCTCAAAGAGAAATATGAGAACACATTAGGCCGAATCACTAGATTCAATAAAGGTAAGGACCATTTGGATAAAATCCTAAGTGACTTACATCCGGCCAATCACCACATTGGTTTGGGGTACACGATGGGATGTCCATCCAAAGCGGCCACTACTTTTGTTAGGCCAACTTCCGGTGACTCTACGAGTGGTAGCAAACACTCTATTGGTAGTTTATCTACCAATGGTGCTTCCACCTCGTCCACACCCTCTTTTGGAAAGAAACCCACTTCGGGTGGACCTCCAAAGAAGAGGCATGCTTATATGTACACCAATAACATGCCACGTAGGAACACACGTCCTACTCCACCATCTCACACATATGATGATTTTTATGCAACACATTCTCGGGCACGTGCACACCATGTGAGACACCCTCACGCACGTGTTCCTACACATGCATATGTTCACCCACCGCATCATAAGAATAATTCTCGTCGTGCACCATTCCATCATGTCCCGTATGCCTATCAACAACATGCATCACGTAGAAATCAACGTCGCATGCATGCACCCAATAGGATGATGGCTCCCAAAATTTTCACTATTTGGAGCCCAAAGGACACAAGCATGGATGAAAAACAAGTATATATGAATGCTTATTTTTCGAATGTTGTGCATAGTAGAAATTATGTGGGGAAGTCAAAGTCCAATTGGACTTGGCTTCCAAAGGTCTAACCCTTGAGGACCCAATGACCTTGGGTACCATGATATGAAATTTTCTATCTTTAGGTACTCAAGGGAAAGAAAAAGAAAAGGAGCAACAAATTCAAATTTGGCTCCAAAGGGAATTGGATACTCGATAGCGGGTGTTCAAAACACATGACGGGTGACGCTAAATTGCTCTCCGGAATTGTTCCCATTGCTAATGGAAATCGCGTCGTATTCGGAGGCAACGAGAGCGGAACCATCGTCGGTGTTGGTAAAGTGGGTAACCCTTCTAAACCCTTAATTAGTGATGTTTATCTAGTTGATGGTTTAAATCATAATCTTATTTCAATAAGCCAACTTTGTGACAAAGGTTACAAAGTTAGTTTTGCGAAAGGATTGTGTCATATTTCAAATGATAATAATAAATTATTATTTTCCGGCACACGCCATAAAGATATTTATATTTTGGATCTTCCTAAGTCATATGAACAATGTCTCGTTGCCAACACAAGTGAACAACACTTATGGCATCGACGCTTTGGACATGTGAACTTTGGAACACTTTATAAGCTTTCGAAATTAAATTCCATTAAAGGTTTTCCGAAACTCGTTTTTGAAAAGAAAATTTTTTGTGATTCTTGTCAACGTGGCAAGCTTCCTAAATCTTCATTTAAACTTAAGAAAAGCATTTCTACGAAACGGCCACTAGAGCTATTACATCTAGATTTATTTGGGCCAACTAGAGTTGCTTCCTTAGGAAATGCAAGGTATGGACTAGTCATCGTTGATGATTATTCAAGATTTACATGGGTATTTTTCTTATGTAATAAAAATGAAGCTTTTGAAAACTTCACAATATTTGTGAAGAAAGTACAAAATCTCATCGGAACCACCATTGTCACTATTCGTAGTGATCATGGGGGTGAATTTGAGAATGAGTCTTTCTCAAATTTTTGTGATGATCTTGGAATTACTCACACGTTTTCTTTCCCTCGCGCACCTCCTCAAAATGGTGTTGTTGAGAGGAAGAATAGAACGCTTGTGGAGTGTGCTCGCACTATGCTCGAAGATAGTCAACTTGGTTATCAATTTTGGGCGGAAGCAGTACACACCGCTTGTTATGTGTTTAATAGAATACTTTTGAGGCCCGGCACCAAACAAACTTGCTATGAATTGTTGTTTGGTAGATTGCCTCAAGTTAAACATTTTCGTGTTTTCGGCGCAAAATGTTTTATTAAAAACACATATGATAATTTGGACAAGTTTGATCCGAGATCGGATGAGGGGATATTTGTTGGGTATTCCTCACGTAGCAAAGCCTACCAGATATACAACAAAAGATCCTCTACGATCGAGGAATCACTTCATGTCTCTTTTAATGAGAATTTTATTACTTCTAGAATTTCAAATGACAATGATTCTATGGATGTTTTATGTGATTCGTTTGAAAATTCTAAGTCCATTGATTCAATTGATTCTATTGAGACTAACCCGACTAATGAAGTTGTTGAGAATGTGCCTAGTGATTGACGTGCGTTTATATTTCATATATTCACGCACGTTTTCCTTTGTATTTCTCCGTGTTTTTCCGCCGTCTCTTATTCGTTTTCGTGTATTTTCCCGTTTTCTTTCACTTTTCTTTGTTTGTCCATGATTACAGGAGATTGACCACATAGGGGACGTTTAATGATGATATCCCAAGTCCCCGGAGCAACGGGAGAAGTCACGCGTGATCCAGGGGGTCAAACGGCGAAGTATTCATCTTTCAGCCCCTCACCCGGTCGGTTGGTCATCTCCAACCGATCGGGTGATGCACGCGTGCACCAACCGGTCGCTACCGCAGCTCATAAAGAAGTCACCCGACCGGTTCACAGACCTGTTCTGCGGGCGGCTGTTCTCTGTTTTCTCGAGCAGAATTCCAACCGATCGGGTGATTCTCACCCGATCGGTTCATCTGTAGCTGAAGAAGATAAGCTGAAGACACGTGCGTTCAACCGATCGGTTCACCCGACTGCTTCAAGATCCAACCGGTCACTCAAGAACTCACCCGACCGGTTCATGTGATCGGGTGAAAACTCGCCGTTTTCTGATATCTATTTGTAACGGATCAACCGATCGGTTGACTTGTCAACCGATCGGTTGATGCGACGGCCTATATATAGAACCCCTAGGGTTCCAGAAACGAGAGTTGCTGTTTTTCTACTGTTTTATTTCCTTGTGATGGCTGTAATTGTTACTCTTTTGTAAGTTTTCAGATCTTTCTAAAATTTTAGTATTGTCTTTATTACTCTATTACTTCTGCATTGCAATCGTCTGATTATGATTCCAACGGTTAAATTTCATTTAGATCGTTTTTTCATGAATTTTTGTGAGTAGTTCCCAAATCTGGGATTTTGGTGGAAACCCCTTCGGGGGCTCTTCCCGATGCGTCTGTAGGGTTAGGAAATCGATAGGGAGTAGGAATCTAACGGTTACGCGGGGTGTTTCATTGTCATCGGCGGGAAAAAGACCGCCTTTGACCGTCGGGCCAAGGGGGAATAAACTTGGCGGTTGACTCCCTAGCCATAGCTCACACCCTTAGCGTTGACGTCGAATCCTAGCACGCGGGAGCGGCAGGATGAGATGTTGGGAGTTATCGTTGCGGGCTTAGTGCTCCCGGGATCGATCAGTGTTTATGGACACGGGAGTGCCCACTGGTCGAATTCGGGAAGTCCGGTGTATCATCCTGGGCACCGACCGGAATATCGGGCCCATGGGACGCCGGTACCACTTTCAGAGGCAACGTCCCACCATTAGACCCTAATCCTGATCGCTATCCATACCCGTAGGCCGCGTCGGCGAGAGTCTTTCGTCGGGTTGGAAACCAAAGTCCCGGGTTTACTTTCTTTTCGTTCTTACGCTTTTACTTCCTTTCGTGACAACCATCCACCGATTCGGGCTAGCTCGCCCCTCGGGGTGATTTAGGTCCTACCTGACCCAAGCACAACCTCGCCTCCCTGAGTTCGATATTCCCGCACCCTACACTAACCGTGAAACTTGTGGTAAACGACACCGCGCCGCCGCATATCTCGCGGGGCACCGGTCAAGTTTATGGCGCCATTGCCGGGGAGGCAACGTGCTTGATATTTTAGGATCTCTTGAACCCTCGTGTCTAGCTCACATCCCTACCTCGCGATAATTTTCGCATTCTCCTTTTTTCTTTTTCCTATTTGTTTTTCTTATTTTTATTTCTTATTTTATCTGTTTCTTTCCCACTTGTCGCTTCACAGGTGTTTGTTGTTTTTCATGCGCAGGAGTTCAAGGAGTCTTGACGAATTGATTCCCCTAGATCCAGAGATTAACGCCACCCTTAGGCGTTTGGCCGCCGAGAAGCGAAGAAGAGAAGATCCCGAATCCATGGAGGAGAACACCCCACCTCACAAGTCTCTGCTGGAGTACTCGATGCCATCCATCGAGTCGACTTCTGCCATCCGATCTCCAGCTATTGCGGCCCAAAGTTTTGAGCTGAAGCCGTCTCTAGTGACATGGATCCAGCAAGACCAGTTTGCGGGTGCGCCCATGGAGAGCCCGATCGAGCACCTGGACTCCTTCTTGGAGAAGTGTGACACCTTCCGAATTAATGGTGTCACTACAGAGGCTATCCGCCTGAAGCTGTTCCCTTTCTCTTTGCGGGACAAGGCCAAGCAGTGGTTAAGGGGGAAGGACCCCAATACTTTCAACACCTGGGAGAAGCTCTCCAATGCTTTTATGACGAAGTTCTTTCCTCCGGGGAAGACCATGAAGTTGAGGAGTGAGATCTCCTCCTTCTCCCAGGCCAGACACGAGTCCTTGCATGAAGCTTGGACGAGATATAAAGAGATGCAAAGAAGATGCCCTCACCATGAGCTTCCGAAGTGGCAGATTATCAATCTGTTCTACAATGGGTTGAGGGATGACCTTAAATCTTCTATGGACGCCGCGGCTGGGGGTTCCTTCATGTCTAGAAGCGAGGAAGATGCCGGGAATATTCTGGAAAACATGGCATCCAACAATGAGCGGTGGTGTGACGAGAGAGCCACACCAAGAACTGGGGGTATACACAGAGTCGAGGACGTCGACAAACTTTCAAGCAAGTTTGACTTGCTTTCGACCCAGATCTCCGTACTGATGGTAGGAGCCGGTGGAGCCGATACAGAGCAAGTTTCTGCAGTAGAGTCTGAATTCCTTGGGGAATTCGACGGTGGTGACATCTCACCACCGTTGGATCAGGCGAGCGCAATATTTTACAACCCCACAGGGAATGCGCCATATCCGCCAAGGACAAATTCCAACCCAGCCTACTCTCCCAACAACCGGAACCACCCGAATTTCAGTTACCGGCCACCATTTCAGCCCTCGCCGCCTCAGCAGCCTCAGCAACAAATTTATTAGCCGGCTAGACCACCGCAGAATCATGGTCAGCTGCAACCGTTTCAGCAGCAACCTCAGTAACAAACGTACGCTCCCAGGAATCAGCAGCCGTTCCAGCAGCAGCAGTATGGCCAACAGAGGGCCGTCTCTTCGGTTGAGTCTCTCTTGACTCAATATATTACCAACCAGGAGAGGATCAACCAAAAGCTGGAAATGGGCAAGCGGACCCTCACGGACCAAGTAACCCAGCTGGGGTTACAGGTGGCAAACCTTGCAAGGTCACAAAACCAATTGCCGCCACAACCGGAGGTGAACCCGAGGGGAGAAACACAAACATCGGCACTCATGCACGAGCACGCGAATGTGTCCGCTATCGTTCTGAGAAGCGGGACACAAATTCCTACTAGAGTGCCCCCTAGCAACCCGGAAGCACCATTGGTCGTTGAGAGACCGACTGAAAAATTAAGTGACACCGGTGCTTCGTCATCAAATCCCATGACTCCGGAGGGAGTGTCTGAAGAAGAGAAGAATAAGGAGGAAGAGAGCCCAAGAGTGTATAAACCCGTTGTGCCATTTCCACAACGGTTGGCTCAGGCGAAAATTGATGAGAAATATGGGAAGTTCTTCGCCATGGTCAAGGACCTAAGCATGCAAATCCCCTTCTTGGAGGCAATCGAAACAATCCCCTCCTATGAAAAATTCTTAAAAGATTTGGTGACCAAAGGGTCAAGAAAAGAGAAAGTGGTGCTGACGGCGGAATGTAGCGCTCTTATTCAGAGGGATAACCCACCGAAGCTCAAGGACCCGGGGAGCTTCTCTATTCCTTGCACGATCGGGGCTGTGAAGATTCATCGTGCACTCGTCGATCTAGGAGCGAGTGTTAGCTTGATGCCCTTGTCGATGTACAGAAGGATAGGAATGGGTGATTTGGAGCCCACCGGGATGACCCTACAACTAGCTGACCGGTCGGTCAAATATCCAGTGGGAATTGTTGATGATCTCCCCGTGAATGTGAGAGGGGTGCATGTGCCTGTGGACTTTGTAGTCATGGACATGCCCGAAGACGCACACACCCCCATTATCCTGGGACGGCCTTTCATGGCCACTGCTGGCGTTCTTATAGATGTGAAGAACGGAAAACTCTCCTTGAACGTCAGCGGAGAGAAAGTTAAGTTTGACCTGGGACTATCCATGAAGCACCCCGACCCTCCTGATGACCTCCGGTGTAATTTGCTTGAGATAGAAGAAGAAAAGGCTGTAGAGGAGAGCTCCTGGGAAATTCTCCTGAGAAACCCCCCCCGATGACTTGGGGAATTCTGAAGATGAAGAAGGCCCCGAAGACAAAGAAGCTGCTGGAAGACCGAGTGCAGCGAGAACGACCCCTCCCGGGTTCCCCAAGGTTCCTCCTGTGAGGAGAACGGGGAAAGAGCTCACGGACCTCACTAAAGACGAGGTCCGACTCCTGAAGAAGATGGCGGGAAGCGCCAACACCAAGGAAAAGCCCCCGGATCTCAAGAACAAAGGGAGGGTGGTTGAGCAAGTATTTTTCCAGCCGCTGACTACCCCGAGCGCCTTCAGCTCCAACAAGGAAGAGATGCCTAAGTTTGGGCATCACCCGTATCAGCCACCATGAGCATCTCTTGCGGGCGTTGAGCCAACGACGTTAAACAAGTGTGCTTCATGGGAGGCAACCCATGTTCTAAACTTTTTCTCAAATTTTTAGCGTTATTTTTTACTTTATTTTATCTATTTCTGTAAATAAAATCAGCCGCGAGAACATCCGTTCGGGGACTTAATCAAATTTCTTGGTTTTTGCAGGAAACAAGCCCCAACCGATCGGGTGATAACTCACCCGATCGGTTGGGATGTATCAGATACATGCCGAGATCTATCCCCGAATGACCCGATCGGTTGAGTAATGAAGAGACCGGGTGGCAGACCGGGTGAGCTGGGGAGAGCTCTCGGAAATTTTTGGGGAAGTATCAACCGATCGGTTGAGTTCATGCGCGATCGGTTGACGAGACCGGGTGAGCAGCCCTAAGTTCTCGGGAAAATGTGTGGAGCGGCCAACCGATCGGTTGACAACTCAACCGATCGGTTCGCCTGTAGCATTTCTTCGGCAAAATTTTCGACCTAACCGTCAACCGATCGGGTGACAAGTCACCCGATCGGTTCGACTTAAAACCCTATATAAACCCCCCCTGACACCCGCTCGTTTCCATCTCGCCCGATCGTAAAAACCCCCAAAATCCGCCGTCGTTTCGCCTTCCCCTCTTCGCCAACAACCGATCTTCACTCCCACACGCCCTCTACTCCTCCATTACTCCCACTCTCCACCTCCTTCATCAACCCCTCCATCATCTACACCCTCTCTCTCCTCCCATTCCGAGATTTTGACCTAATTTTCCCCCAAACCACCCCCGTTTCGAAAATTATTGCCGAAGGAGTTCGCCGCGGCTCCAAGCTACTCTCGTTGAACAGTGTGGGGACATCTACGAGCAAGCTCCGCCATTCCGCTTGGGTAAACTCGCTCCTAAGCGTATATTTATATATTTGCCCTATTTGTCGAGCTTGCTCGTTGGCTTGTGTTAGTGTGCATCCACGATTTTTGCACTAATTCTTGCTCACACACACACATGGCTAAAGATAAGGATAAGGGGAAGGGTATCATGCGGGAAGAGGAGCCGTCTCGAAAGAGACGAAAACAAACACACCCCCCTTCCCGTACACGAGCACTTACACTTGGCCCTCCTCCGCCTGTTGTCCCCCCTGTGGACCCAATGTTGGGCCCACACGGGTATATTTTTCGGAACCAGGAGCACAAAGATTTTTACCGTAAGCTTGATGCTCGAGGGCATCTATCCACTAAGTTCCCGCACGCACGTACACTTGTCGATCTCGGTGTCTTCACCGAGGTCGAATCTCTTTTTGCTAACTTAGGATGGTTGGCCTTTCTTAGTGCTCATGCAATATCCTTCCCGGCACTCACACTCGAGTTCCTCTCCACACTTACTTGGGAGTCCGGGTCTATCATTAAATTCAGGGTGCGTAACCATAGTGTCACCACGGATCTGAACACGATCAACGATATATTTGGTTTCCCCAATCTCGGGGATGATTCCATCTGACACTACGGGTACACGCCCGAGTTTGATGTCGATCAATTCTGGTTCCGCCTCACTTTGATCCGTGATTACCCCCGAGGAAGGGCCAAGGCCTCCTCCATCATTCATCCCGTGTTTCATTTAGCCCACAGGATATTTCATCTGCATTCTTTCCTAGGGACGAGTCTGGTACTGTGACTATCCCTGACCTCTTTATCCTTTGGGCCATGACTTTTCCTTATGTCCGGGATGATGATGGAGTCAGCTTCAGAGCCCCTACCGTCCCCATCCATGGCAGCGATTGGCTTGTTTACAAGTTACTCGAGATCAGCCGGGCCGGGAAGGGGAAGTTCTGTTGTGGGGGAATCATCACGATCATATGCTCTCACGCCCAATTCAATATCACCATCCCCAACAATCTTCCAGCTGCCGCAGGACCCTCACATCTCGATATTGATGTCCTGCGGCACATCCACATGATCAAGCCCCGCTCGGATGGCCGCTTCATATTTCATTATGGCCACCCCCCAGCCCCTTACACCATCCTGCCCAACCCCGCTCGCATGACCCTTGCCCTCGTGGGAGATTGGAATTTTCCTCCTGATCCCGACTTCTTAGCTGGGTTGAATCTTCCTTTCTTTCCCGCAGACGCCCGCAGATCACTGTCCCCTGCCGCCCACTTAGGCGAGCAGGATATCCCTGCGTCTGTGGGAGATTTAGGGGCTGGCCCGAGTCGTCCTGTTTCTGCTCCGGGACCGATCACGTCTGAGCACCTCTTTGCGGCCATTTCTGGCCTTGTCTCCTGTGCCGGCATGACCACTGCCGCTGGCACCTCTTCGACCTTACCTGACGGCACCACCTCTGCCTCGCGTCGGTCTACATCTTTTGGTCGCCGTCAGGTATCTGCCCGTCTGGGACTTGAGAGGGAGGTCGCTGCCCTTCGTGAGCTCGCGATGTCCTCTGCTTCCTCGGACCCATCGCCATCCTCCTTTCTTACTCACCCACGTTTCCTCGCACTTGAGAGGAACGTGGCCGCCATTCTCCGCCTTCTTACTCATATCCACGGACCACCCCCACCTTCACCACCCCGGCAATCTTCTCCTCCACCCACCCACACTTCCCCACATCCATCACCCCCCTCTCCACACTCATCTTCTCCACCTCCACGTCCCATCCCGGCATCCACTTCACCCCTCCCGACCACTTCCACCGCACCCACGCTACCTCCCTCTTCCTCCGTCACTCCATACGTGCGTCGGAGGAAATTACCGGTACGCTCCAGATCCCTCCCACCACCTCCCACTACCGTCACCACCACATCTACTTCCTCCATTTCCATTCCTCTCACCACCGCCTTGATCGCCTTCCTACCACCACCACCCACCACCACCGACACTCCTCCCATCATTCACACCACCACTGCCCCAATTCCTTCACCTCATTCCCCACTTCTCAGCACACCCCCAGCCTCCCCCGACCACCCATCCCCACCCTCTTCCGAGGAGGACGAGGACTCACCTTCTGCTGCTTTCTGATTTTCCCTCTTTTGTTTTTGACTCCCCCTTGCTTATATCTGGATTTCATTGATCACATCATTTCGCTAGCACTTTCTGGTCTAGCTTGGGGGACGTCTGTTTTGTGTGCTGTCGTGTTTTGTTTGTTTTTCTCATTTTTGTGTGTGTGCTTGTTTTTCACTTTTTGAGTGTCGTGTCGTGTGATTTTATTTTTACTTTTCTTTTCGTATTGTTTGATTTTGATCTCGATCTTTCTTTCTTTTTCGTTTTCATCTATGTGTTTTCCTCGTTTTCATTTCTTTTTGTGTCAGTGCGTATCCCCCCCATTTTCATTGCCCTCCCGTACTCACTGATATTGCATTGAGGGCAATGCAAACTTCAGCTTGGGGGAGTCGCACTGTGTGCGTCGTTTGAGTCCTTCTTTTCGTTTATTTGAGTCGTTTTTCTCCGTGTTTTTCTTTTTTTTCTTTTTTCTTCTTTTCTAGCTCTTTCTCCTAGAGATGAATCCTATGATGAATCGCCACAAAGTCACACACACACCTAGCACTGCACCGATAATCACACTCACTAACCCTAGGATTTCGAGTCCTCTTGCATTTCACGCATCATGGGTCCACTTAGCTTTTTGTGAATCGTGTGTCATGACTAGCATTTGGTGTGCTTCTGCTTTGTGATTTCACTTTATATACCTGTCCAGGAATGACCCCTAGATTATCATGCTCCGATTTGAATATGCGGTATTTGTTTCCACTTTATGCATGCTATATTTATATTGTATACTTCAATTCGCATGCGTCGGGATTCCACAACTAAGGACTAGGATAACCCATTTAGCCTGAGCTCTATTTAGCAAGAATAGTCGCCTTTGCCCGAGTGTTTAGATTTCGACTTATTTTTTGTTTTACTTGGTGCAAATCCCCTCGTCGTGTACCGTTCTCCCACTTGGGAGAGTACACAAGTGTATAGCCAAAAACCCAAAAATCCAAAAAAATGGGAGGAAAGAAATAAAAAACCCAAAGAAAAGAAAAAGATTGTATAGCCAAAAAGCCAAAAAAATAAGCAAATACCCAAAACCCAAAAAAATTCCCGTGTGAATATTTTCCTACTTGCCGAGAATAAAGGGAAGGCGAGAATTTGCACCGAGTGTTCTTCTCCACATCATCTCAACCTCCGTCGTTATCGAAAACGCTTGGCTTAGGAGCTATTTAGCTTGTATCTAAGCTATAGTGGCGTGATTTCCTTGACCCTAGTTGTGGAGTCCCCGATGCATGATACGCTTCTTTTCCCACTCTTCTCATGCATGCTTGAACTTATATTCGCCGCTTAATTCAATTCGGATCGATTTTTTGGGTCATTTCTTGGATTTGTGTATATCGAGCCTTATTGCACATCGTAGAAAGCTTCACCATTTGCTAGCACACGACCACGCTCACTCGCGCTTCACTGCGTGGACCCACGACACTTATTTGGACTCGCTTTCCTAGGTTTAGTGGTGTGATTTGGCATTTGCTCGCTTGGTGTGTCGTTTTTGATTTTGATGGCTCTGATGGACGATCTAGGGCTTAGAGTTTTCTTTTTCTTTCTTCCTCTCTATTTTTCCCTTCCGAGCTCCTACTCTCACTCGTCTTCCTCGAGGACGAGGAAGAGTTCAGCTTGGGGGATTTTGACGTGCGTTTATATTTCATATATTCACGCACGTTTTCCTTTGTATTTCTCCGTGTTTTTCCGCCGTCTCTTATTCGTTTTCGTGTATTTTCCCGTTTTCTTTCACTTTTCTTTGTTTGTCCATGATTACAGGAGATTGACCACGTAGGGGACGTTTAATGATGATATCCCAAGTCCCCGGAGCAACGGGAGAAGTCACGCGTGATCCAGGGGGTCAAACGGCGAAGTATTCATCTTTCAGCCCCTCACCCGGTCGGTTGGTCATCTCCAACCGATCGGGTGATGCACGCGTGCACCAACCGGTCGCGACCGCAGCTCACAAAGAAGTCACCCGACCGGTTCACAGACCGGTTCTGCGGGCGGCTGTTCTCTGTTTTCTCGAGCAGAATTCCAACCGATCGGGTGATTCTCACCCGATCGGTTCATCTGTAGCTGAAGACACGGGCGTTCAACCGATCGGTTCACCCGACTGCTTCAAGATCCAACCGGTCACTCAAGAACTCACCCGACCGGTTCATGTGATCGGGTGAAAACTCGCCGTTTTCTGATATATATTTGTAACGGATCAACCGATCGGTTGACTTGTCAACCGATCGGTTGATGCGACGGCCTATATATAGAACCCCTAGGGTTCCAGAAACGAGAGTTGCTGTTTTTCTACTGTTTTATTTCCTTGTGACGGCTGTAATTGTTACTCTTTTGTAAGTTTTCAGATCTTTCTAAAATTTTAGTATTGTCTTTATTACTCTATTACTTCTGCTTGCAATCGTCTGATTATGATTCCAACGGTTAAATTTCTTTTAGATCGCTTTTTCATGAATTTTTGTGAGTAGTTCCCAAATCTGGGATTTTGGTGGAAACCCCTTCGGGGGCTCTTCCCGATGCGTCCGTAGGGTTAGGAAATCGATAGGGAGTAGGAATCTAACGGTTACGCGGGGTGTTTCATTGTCATCGGCGGGAAAAAGACCGCCTTTGACCGTCGGGCCAAGGGGGAATAAACTTGGCGGTTGACTCCCTAGCCATAGCTCACACCCTTAGCGTTGACGTCGAATCCTAGCACGCGGGAGCGGCAGGATGAGATGTTGGGAGTTATCGTTGCGGGCTTAGTGCTCCCGGGATCGATCAGTGTTTATGGACACGGGAGTGCCCACTGGTCGAATCCGGGAAGTCCGGTGTATCATCCTGGGCACCGACCGGAATATCGGGCCCATGGGACGCCGGTACCACTTTCAGAGGCAACGTCCCACCATTAGACCCTAATCCCGATCGCTATCCATACCCGTAGGCCGTGTCGGCGAGAGTCTTTCGTCGGGTTGGAAACCAAAGTCCCGGGTTTACTTTCTTTTCGTTCTTACGCTTTTACTTCCTTTCGTGACAACCATCCACCGATTCGGGCTAGCTCGCCCCTCGGGGTGATTTAGGTCCTAACTGACCCAAGCACAACCTCGCCTCCCTGAGTTCGATATTCCCGCACCCTACACTAACTGTGAAACTTGCGGTAAACGACACCGCGCCGCCGCATATCTCGCGGGGCGCCGGTCAGTGATCAAGGTATTCCTAAGCGGCTTCATACCGTTTGCGATCATCCCCATGAGCAAGTCATTGGCAATATTCATGATAGTGTCAAGACGAGATCTCAAGTCCACCACTTCGCCTATAGTGCCTTTGTCTCATCAATAGAGCCAAAGAATATAGTTGAAGCGTGCGAAGATAGTGCTTGGATCCTTGCCATGGAGGAGGAACTCATTCAATTCGAGAGGAATGAGGTATGGGAGCTTGTTCCTTTGCCATCGAAGAACCACACCGTCATAGGGACAAAGTGGATCTTCAAGAACAAATCCGACGAAAATCAAGTCTTCATCCGGAACAAAGCTCGGTTAGTTGCTCAAGGCTATCGCCAAGAGGAAGGTATCGATTTCGAAGAATCCTTCGCTCCGGTAGCTAGATTAGAATCGATTAGACTTTTATTGTCTTATGCATGCCATAAAAATTTTAAGTTATTTCAAATGGATGTTAAAAGTGCATTTTTAAACGGAGATGTTGTTGAGGAAGCTTACGTTTCTCAACCTCCGGGCTTCATAAATGAAAAATTTCCAAATCATGTTTTTAAACTAAAGATAGCTCTTTATGATTTGAGACAAGCTCCTTGAGCTTGGTATGATCGCCTAAAGAATTTTCTTTTGGATTTGAATTTTAAAATGGGCGAAGCCGATTCTACGCTTTTTGTTAAGCATGCGAATAATGATATTTTATTAGTTCAAATTTATGTTGATGATATTATTTTCGGTGCTACTAACTTCACTCTTTGCGAAGAGTTTTCTATTGTTATGAAGGACCAATTTGAGATGAGCCACATGGGCGAACTCAAATATTTCTTAGGTCTCCAAATTCGCCAAATGAACGATGCAATCTTCATCCACCAAACGAAGTATACGGTGGAGTTGCTTAAGCGATTTGGAATGGAAAGTGCTTCCGGGAAAAAGACTCCAATGAGCATGACTACGCATCTCGACAAGGATACGGGCGGTAAGGATGTAGACATTCGTCTATATCGAGGTATGATAGGTAGTTTACTTTATCTTACCGCAAGTAGGCCCGATATTATGTTTGCCGTATGCATATGTGCTCGTTATCAATCTCAACCTAAGGAGTCTCACTTAGTAGCGGTAAAGCGTATTTTCCGTTATCTGAGTTACACTTTAGATTTTGGATTACTTTATCCGAAATCTAGCACGTATGAGTTAGTCTCATACAGTGATGCCGATTATGCGGGATGCAAATCCGACAGGAAAAGTACTAGTGGCACTTGCCATTTTCTAGGAAATTCTCTTGTCTCTTGGTTTTCCAAGAAGCAAAATTCCGTATCACTTTCAACCACCGAGGCGGAATATATTGCCGCCGGTGCCGCTTGTGCCCAGGTTCTTTGGATGAGACACACTTTGAAGGATTTTGGTATTCACTGTGATACTAGCCCTATCATGGTGGATAACCAAAGTGCTATCTGTCTTTCAAAGAATCCGATGCACCATTCCCGATCAAAACACATAGATGTCCGACACCATTTTTTAGATGATCATGTTGCTAAAAAGGACATCATTTTAGTGTACGTTGAAACCCAAAAGCAAATCGACGATATTTTCACGAAACCCCTAAAGGAGGACTCCTTTGTGCGGTTGCGTCGAGAATTGGGGATTATGGGTGAATCCGAGATTTAGGATTCATATTTCATTCAATGATCTTGCATGCTTTTATATTTCGCGATATTTCGTTCATGCTAGATTTATTGAATTTTTGGGAATTTTATGTGAATTGTTTGAATTTATGATCGAATTCGTATTTCAATGTTGTATTTAAGATTTCGACGTTTTATGGGGTAATTTAGATGACTAATGAGAGTGTTAAGATGTTTCATCCAAGTGGTTTGTGAAGGGAAATCAATTATCAATTTTTGGACTCTTCTAGTCGGTTTCAGTTCATTTGTCAACCGACTAGATGCTCATCTAGTCGGTCAGCAAATGAACTCAGACCGACTAGATCAAGCTTTCATCTAACTCTTTTCATTTTCTCTTTTTAGTCGGTCACAGTACATTTACCGACCGACTAGATTGAAAACTAGTCGGTCAGGGAGTATACTGCGACCGACTAATTCTTGCCCTAAACTTCACTGTTTGCCTCTGTTTCGACTTAGTCGGTTCAAGCTCATTGACCGACCGACTAGATCGTGATCTAGTCGGTCAGTTCTTGAAATGTGACCGACTAAGTGGGTTAGGGCTTTTGTGTCTTTTCCAGATCTCGATCGACTTAATCTCATTTCAGTCGACTAAAAATCTTTTTAGTCGGTCTCTTTCTCAGCTCAAGCCCGAAAACCCCAAACCCCCTCCGAGCCTCTTCAACTTCTCGTCGACTCCGGCCATCTCTCCGGCCATCCCCGCCGTCCGCCGCCGTCGCCTCCTCCTCCTAGGTATCTCCCTCCTCCTCCTAGGTCGATTCCTACTCTAGGGTTTGATTTAGATCTCTCTCTAGCTTCTAGGGTTTCGGATTTCTAGAAGTGTGTTAGGGTTTGATTGTGTGTGCTTCAAGGGTTTGATCTCTAGGGTTTGTGTTGCACATAGTTTCAGTTGCTTGTGCTCGTCGTGCCTCGACCATGGCAAAGACGAGGATTCCCTATCGCCTCTTCTGGGGCTTCTCCTATGTCTATAGGGCTGTCCAACCCTAGGAATCCATCTAAGCCCAAGCGCCGTGCCAAATCTACCCAAGCTTCCCCCTCTTCGCCTCCTCTGAAGAAGAAGAGGTCGGCGACTCTAAAACCCAGAAAGAATTTGCCTAAAAAGCCCATTCTCCACACACCTGGTACTCCTCCTGATTCTGGCCCTGAGTTTGTCCCTGAGGACGAGTCTGGCCCTAGGGAACCCACTCCTCCACTTCGTCCTAGGACTCGCCAGCCAAAGGGAAAGGGCCCAATGCCAGCGGGGGGTGTTGACATATCGTTGTGTCGTGACGACCCTTTGTGTCTCGCGGCCTACAACCGTATTGAACACTGCCCGATGCTATTGGAGCACTTCGTCCAGTTTTCTGATTTCCTTGGCTTAGCTGACCTACTCTCCTATAGTGGTCTCCTTGATTATCTCCGATATGACCCCAAGGCCAATCCTAAACCATATCCTCGCCTTGTGAAATTGTTCTATGCCAATCTTATTCGGGGCCAGTACGATGCCAGCCACTCCATTGAGACTACTGTCTTGGGAACTCCTATAGTTCTCACGGCAGAAATCTTGGGGGAGATTCTTGGTTGTTCGTCGTCCGGTCTCCTTCCTTCGGACATTTCCGTCGATGATATTTCCTCCTTGGATCAGTCAGTTCTTTCAGATATCTTCCAGGTTATCCCCTCCGCATTCATTGGTGTTCCTTCGAAATCTTTCAAGCCAAATGCGTGGGTCCTTAACCTGATCTTGAAGTCATGTCTTCTCCCTAAGTATGGATCATCTTCACTTCCATCCCAGCCGTTCTTGAAATTGATCTACGCTCTTTTCTTGGGATGCGAGATTAATTGGGCTTGCGTGATACTCGATAAGATGGACTCTTTCGAGTGTATACGCAAAACCAATAAATCTGCGCATATTCCATACCCTTGTTTGTTGACCCTTGTGTTTCGTCATTTCCGAGTCCCTCTCCCTTCTGACGATGAGCATCCCTTGGGTACTCCTCTGAACGTGACGGCCGTTAAGAAATCTCTAGCGGCGCTTCGTCACGTGCAGAGGTCTACCGCATCTGCTTCCCAGGCTTCTCCGTCAGCTGCTGCAGCCCCCTCTCGTCCTGCTACATTAGATGATGTCGTACGCCTTCTTCATCGGCACGAGTCGCGTTTGGCTCGTACCGAGGAGGTCGTCTGCCGTATGGCTCAGATAATGGGGATTGATCTTCCTCCTTCAGTTTCTGAGGCCGAGGAGATGGACGATGAGGAGATTGACGAGCTTGTCACTTCCTTGGCTCGTGGCGATGCGGCCACGGCCACTGCTGCTGCTGCTGCTGCTACCACATCTTCTGCTCCTGGAGATGGCACCACTTCCGGTGCTCCAGAGCCTTCTGCTTCAGCACTTCAGACTTCTGAGCCTCCTGCTAATCCTGTTGCCGAGCCTGCTGATATTCCTGTTGACTCATCTGCCGTCGAGCCCGTCGTTGACGTCTCGACTCCTGCCCCGACGATCCCGTCTGTTGAGACACCTCTACTCCCTGCAGAGCCTGAGTCCACTCCGTCGACTGGACCCACGGACACTGCAGATCCAGCCTCTTCCTCGTGATCGTTGTTCCGAGGACTCTCCACTACGCTTTGGATGATATATCTTAGTGAGAGTATTTTGGGTTAGGATAGAGTATGAGGGTTATGATATTTTGATGTATTTTGGATGATGTCGATGATGATGTTGTATTTATTTTGATGTGGATGATGATGATGTATTTCTTTGTGATGGGTATGTTGCATTTGATGTGTCGATATCTTTTTGCATGTACTCATGATGTTATCATTTATATATATACATCGTCGTTCTCTTTGTCTTAATTCGTCGTGCACATTTAATATTCGTTCAATGCATATGATGTGTGAATTCGTCGCTCGACGCATGAAAACTTGGTTAAATAGATTTAAATTCTATAATTGTATAGAATTGTTTTCCATGCACAAAATTTAACCAAGATTATTGAATATTGAAGAGTATGTTTCTTTATTCAATTAATGAATAATTATTTGGTATTTTTGATGATTTTGATTATCGTTTTTTTATAATGGACAATTTTGGCACACCTTGGTTTTGATTTTATCGCTTTTCCTTTGGTGTCAATTAGTTCCATCGTCATTGTCTACGACTCCCGATGTTGGATTTTCCATTTCCTAGTTGTTGTCGTTGTATGCCCCCCATTTTTGGGATAATGCCAAAGGGGGAGAGATAATGATAATAAATAGAGCAAATGAAAATTTAACTCATTTTCCAAGAATCTAGTTTGATATGTTAGATTCAGGGGGAGTTAAGATACATATAAGGATTTTCAAAATCCGATATTTCGAAAATTGATTCTCTTTATTTATCTTACTCATCTGATTGATGCAATTCATATATATTCATTTTGGAATTAACGTGTCATCAATGCAGGGGGAGTAAGTATTTTACATTTGAATCATTATTTTTGATTATTATTTATGTTGGTTTGTCATCACCAAAAAGGGGGAGAATGTTGAATATTGGACTCCCCGGATTTGGTTTTGATGATGAGCAAACATAAATAATCCATGAACTAACAATTTGTGAGCGCAGTTTTGGAGATCGTCGCCAAATTCACGAGAACATTCAAAGCGACATCTCAACACTTCCCAAAGCTCGTATTCATGTCTAAAGCTTCGTTGAAGCTCTTGCGCCGTTTTGGAAGTTATGAAGAATCAATCGAAGCTCTCAAAGACCGTTTATTAAGGTTTTATTTATAGTCTTTTAGCTTCGATATATAGAATGTTAAGCCTTGAGTATATCTTACGTTTCTATCTTCATTTTGCTCATTTCGTAGCTCTAGGATCCTTGCACAAGTTCATTCTAACTTCCTCGAAGCATCGCGCTTCGATTCAGACTTTATTGTGCATGTTAGTTGGTACAAGAACAAGTACTGACAGACTAGATGGAGATCTAGTCGGTCGGTAACTCTTCTTGGACCGACTAGTTTGATTCCTTAATTTCTTGGACTTTACTGTTTACAGTTAGTCGGTCTACGTTGACTCACCGACCGACTAGTTTGTGAACTAGTCGGTCAGTGATGCTTCTTTGACCGACTAGTTGTGACTTAATGTTCATACTAAAATTCTCCTAAGCTACTGTTTACCGTTAGTCGGTCTAAGAACGTTTGGTGACCGACTAGTTGACAATCTAGTCGGTCAACTTTTGTTCTTGGACCGACTAAGTCAACTTGCACTCAGACTATTTCATTTTGCCTCTTAGTCGGTCTACATTCATTGACTGACCAACTAGTTGTGAAACTAGTCGGTCAGAATGTCTTCTTGGACCGACTAGATTTCTAGGTCTGAAATTCTCTTTCTTCTCAGTTTCACTCTTAGTCGGTCCATGCTGTTTGACTGACCGACTAGTTGATGAACTAGTCGGTCAGTGGTTGTTCTTTGACTGACTAATTCTCCCAGATTTCTATCCGTTGGAGAATGACCTAAGTTGTTTTTATGGGACCCTATAAATACGAACCTAGGTCATTTCTATCTAGGTTAGAGCTTCCATTCAGAGATTCATTGAGATCAAAAGAGATAGCCTTTCTCACTCAAATCAAAAGCTCTCTTCCTCACAAGAAACCCATTCTCTCTCTTTTCTAGATCTAGAATCCATCTAGAGAGAAGCTTGTTCTTGGTGAGCTCTTCAAGCTATAGCTTGATCCAAGTCTCCAAATCATTCCTAGGCACCTATTGCTGGTCATTTCCTTGGTGCTAGGTCTTGGTGACTTCATCTTCCTCAAATCCTTCATTTCACCTATTGGGTAAGAAAAACTCAAGGTATAGGATTTTGTGGTAAGTTTGCTTATTTCAATATAACTCATTTATATTGCTTGTTGATTCTCTCGGTTGTGAGAGAAGGTTGTGATCCCGGGTTGTGGGATTCACTATTGACGTTGTTGTATGATTTGATCTTGTGAAGGTTTTTCACAAGATATTCATAGTGGAAATCTTGAGTTAGGGTTTCTAACTCAAGTATCCGGAGGGGATCCGGGTGGTTGGGACGTAGGATCACCGGGAACAAGTCGGGGAGACTTGGGTGGATCCGAACCCATTAACATCGTTTGTTTGCATTGTTAATTTAATTGTTGTCATTCAATTTAAGCTTCCGCAAATTGATTTGGTAGTTGTTTGCACTTTAATTTGGAATAATACTCCTTGTTAATTTTAAAGTACTATTCACCCCCCCTCTAGTACTTGTGCAGTAGCTTGTAGGGCATTACAGAGCACTTGTCAGCAAGTCTAAAAGACTTGGGCAAGGAAACTGAAAGGAAGGTAAACTAACAACCTAGCAGTTATAGTATGATGCATAGCATGACAAGTTTAGTATGTGAGTAACAAATAAGGTAAGGTGCAAGCAACAAGTAACAAGTATGACATGGATGACAAGTTTTACAAGTATAAACACGGACAAGTACAAGTCAAGTAAATCACGTCAAGTAAACACGTCGTGCACAGAGATTCCGCCTGTTGCCTAGAGTGGCTGATCGGGCCAACTCCTAAGCTCAAGTCACCGTTTATCTCTACCCTCCACGTGTATCGAGCCAGGGCCTTACCCCCGAACACGTAATGCTCGCTTCTGGATCATGAGCCAGGAAGTGTTTTTAACACGTATGGCGTAGGGTTATGCCCGCGTAACGGGTGCCTAGCCGGATCAAGTAGTACAAGTAATGTAGCGTGTGCTACGAATGCAACATTCAACATGGATAGCATGACATGTACAGATAATTCGCGTACCGTTAATTGAATTTAAACATGGCAGATAAGATGCATGGATGGCAACAAGTGCAAATAATGAAAAGTAGTCGGATCAAGCTTCGTTGTCAAGCTAGATCCTGAAATTTGCGCCTAGACGAGTATCATTTCGTCGCCTAGTCTCTTTTATGCCTACAACAAGCAAATGGCCTAAAACCCTAAGTGGCAAGTTTCACTTGCCTAGCACCAAGAATGACGATCAACGAGGCACGTCACAAAATGTTAGCTACGGGGATGAGATCGCTGCCATGGCAAAACAATATTAGAACAATATCCAACCTAGTTTTATTAGGGTTTAACAAGAATCACAAAGCGGGTTATGAGAATATTAAAGGATCGATCCACTACCGTATCGTAGCGGAAGAATGATGCCGAGCAAGCACGGCAACGGAAGAACGATCCGGGGAACTACGGTTCAGATCTGGAAATGGGGAGAAAATCTGGAGAAATGGGATTTTGGGGGGTTTTGGGGGTTGGCCGGCGGCCTAGAGGAGATGGCCGGTGCAAAAGGAGAGGGAGAGGGGCTCTTGAGGAAGGAGGAATGGCTAGAGGAAGGTTGGGGAAGATCAAAGGTCAAGGGGGAAAGAAAATGGCCAAGAGAAGAGAAAGAAAGAAAGAAAAACGATTGGGGTATAAATAGGAAAAGTTATGGCGGCTGGGCAAACCCTAGGTTTACGACAGCGGTTAGTCGGTCAAAGAAGAGTGGTTGATCGACTAGTTCGAGAACTAGTCGGTCGGTAGACCAACTGTGACCGACTAAAAGAAAACAGTAACTCAGGTCGTCAAAATGATCAATGAATTAGTCGGTTAAAGAACAATGGCTGACCGACTAGTTTGCAACCTAGTCGGTCAGTGGTTGTTCTTAGACCGACTAACGATAAACAGTAACTTAGGTGAAATTTATCAAAGGAACTAGTCGATGTGAGAGCAAGTTCTGACGGACTAGTTTCACATCTAGTCGGTCGGTGGTTGTTCTTAGACCGACTAAGAGTAAACAGTAACTCCTGAATTATTGATTTAATGAACTAGTCGGTTTGAGAAGAGTTCTTGACCTACTAGATTGGAATCTAGTCGGTTGGTCCCCCTTCTTGAACCAACTAAGGTGCACGAAAAGTGCCGAAATGAAGCGCGAAGCTTCGGGAAGATCTCAATAGCTTCTAAGATCACTCTAACTCTAAAATATGAGCGATTTGAAGTTTGTCATGAGTGACTTACTCCAAGATCAACGATTCTAAGGAAGAAGCTAGAAAATCACAACGAAACGAACGAAAACGAAAGCCACGGAGACGAAAACCACACGTAAGGAGAAAATCCACCAAAACATATAAATAATATAAATAATCCAAATACATGAAGAACCAGTCGTTACAATTTCTGTAAATTTTAGTTTTAATTGCCACTCGGGCAAGTGACTTGTCCCTCAGCCGAGTGAAACAGATACCCTCCTAGCTCAAGAATTGCTGAGTGGCAGAGCCACTCGGCCGAGTGGAGTTTCTCCCTTCGGCCGAGTGAACCAAAGCCACTCGGCCAAGTCGTAAGTGGCGAGGAGAATTTGAAATATCTTTTGTTTTAAGCCACTCGGCCGAGTGACATCGTCACTCGGCCGAGTCGTAATAATTCCTATATATAGCGGAATCGCAGTGGGCGCAGTTTCTGATACCAAAATTCCCAAACCCGCTGCCGATTCGACTCCTCGACCGCTGTGAACCCCGACCCCTCGCCTGCTGTGACCTGTGGCCACCCGAGCCGACCCCAATCGCCGACGATCGACACCCCGCCGACTGCCGACGACCGGCCACCCACCCATCGCCGGCGCCGGCCGCCACCACCCTCTGATCGCCCGTTTTCACCCCCAAAATGCCCTTTTCTACCTATTTCTCTTGATTTGTACGCCCGTGAACCCCAAATCCAAATTAATTTTTGTATCTATCTATTATCCCCTATCTCCCCCATATATATTGAATATTATTCACTGATTTGATCGTTTGATTTGCAGGCTAGCTTGGGGGAGCTTTTGGGAGCTTTTGGACGCGCATTGAGCTTCGCGGCGGAGGCGTCTCTTCGTACACACTGCTGATTACTCTCTTGGCATGTTTAGGTACACTCATTCCATCATTTAGCACGTCGCAGTACTTATTTGGTTGGGACACGTCTCGCGGCACACAGGCCGTTGCGCACTAGGCCACGTACAAGGGGAGCCGCTTCAAAGCAGAAGAGGACCGATGATCCTGGTCCCTCTTTCACTAAGGAGGACTCCTCTCCACCTAGCCCACCACCACCACCTACACAGCCTATCCTTGCTGATCCTGTGCCTCCACTTGCTCCCGCCATCGGTACGATGGGGATTACGTTTCGAAATGACGCACACCGCGCCAGATTCAAGCGTATCTGCCATCGCTCGATAGTACCCTCTAGGTTTGCACACCTAGCCGACCTAGACCGCATAGGGGTACTTAAGGGGCTTCTCACATTGTACGACAACGTGGGATGGCGTGATTTTCTGTCGGTGTCGGCGGATACTTACATCCGCCTGACACTAGAGGTCCTCAGTTCCATTGACCGGACCGCTGGAGGATGCTCCTTTCGATTGATGGATCGAGAGTGCGACATCACTCTCGATATGCTTAGAGCATTCTTCCAGTGGCCCACCGTCCCTGTCCCTGACCGCGCCTACGCTCCCACGCACATCCCACCCCCGTCGTTCGAAACCCACACCTTCTGGACACGGATCACGGGATCCCCACTCAGCTTTGACCCTAGTAGGGCCAAGGCCTCAACTGTCCTCCACCCCTACCTCCGCATTGCACAGTGCCTTATGGCGACTACTTTCCTTGCAAGGTACGAGCCCGGGACCTTGTCTATACCAGAGCTCTACATGCTCTACGCGATGACTCGCTCTAGGGTTCTAGATAGGGGTAGTGACGATTTGGTCCCCGCCGTCGAGATCGACATTGCCAGTAGGTTTTTAGACCGCATTATCATTTCGGTGAGTTCTCGCTCCCCTATCTGTTGTGGCGGTCTGATCACCCTTTTGTCCCTTATGACCGACGTCGACCTTCCTGACGACTTGCGTCGAGCTCCGGGCCCCACTACGCTTTCGATAGATGTTATGGCCCGGATGAAGATGCTTCGTCCCCACGGTCGTCAGCACTGGGTATGGTTGCACGGTCCCTTCAGTGTTGATTACATGGTTCTCCCAAGCCCCGCTCGGACACACATTGGACCGGCTCACGGGGACTGGATTCCATCGATGGACCTTCTTATCCCCGCCGCCTATATGCTTGAGCCCGAGGATGCTGAGCAGGCACCCCCTGCACCACCTGTTGACCCCGTGATCCCTCAGCCTGTGCCTGCACTGTCTGCACCTCCCGACACCTCTGTCCACACGTCTGTTAGTGTCGGGAGCACTTTAGCTGAGTTGTCCACCACCACCACCACTGTGCCTATTTCCGTCGAGCCCATTGCCACACTAAGCCCCGAGCGTCCACCCACCATTCATGAGAGCGGCGAGTCTTCCTTTACTGCTGTCATGGAGACCCTCTCCTGATTGATGTCCATGACTCCTGGGGAGTCATCTTTTGTGCCCTTCATAGCCTCCCCAGTCGTCGACCTTTCGGTCTCCACCGCCCCTGTCTTTACCGAGAGTGTCGTGACTTCTGTCCCCACGTCTGTGTCACTGACCTCTCCTGCTTCCTCGTCACCCATTTTGACTTCCACCTCTGCTGCTGATGCTTCCGCTTCGACACAGCCTGTGTCCCAGCCTCACACCGAGGCTGGACATCACGTCGTGAGCACAACACCACTACCCCACTACCCTACTGGACCCATCCTCTACACTGCCCGCGTGAGACAGCCCCGCACTTCACCTGTTAGACCTGTGCGTCTCTCTGCTCCACCACCCCCTGACACTCTAGTTCAGAGCATTCGTGTCTTGAGGGGGCTGTTAGTGGACTCAGAGGGGACTTTAGGGCTCTCCGCCACAGTCAGTTCCGTGCAGACCCGCGTCGCCATGCTTCCCGATATTCAGGCTTGCCTGGTTCAGATTCTGGCGTGTCTGCCCCCACCACCGACACCCACCCAGCAGATACCAGGCCCACCACCACCACCACCACCTTCGCCACAGGATGGTGCTGGTGCAGCACCACCACCAGCTTAGGCACACTCTTGATGCCTCTGATATTTTTGTCATTTTGCTGCCCGTTTATTCTTGGGCCTGGTGATTTTTTGCCCCCTCCTCCACGTACTATTTTGGTGCCTTCCTGATCATATCTTTTTTATATCTTTTTGGGAGTGAGGGATAGACTTTTTGGGGACACTTATATTTGCACCATCCTGATCTTTGCATGCATCACATTCATTCACATCTTATTTTCTTTTTGTTTTTCTTTCTTTTTCATCATGCATGCATCCTCACCCACCCCACCCACTTCACGTCTCTCGGTGTGCTACACTCTGCACAATGAGGACACTGTGCACTTCAGCTTGGGGGAGTGAGTTCTCACACTTTTTATTTTTCCCACCCTTTATTTTTGATTTCTCACATTTTCTTTCCACTTTTGCACTTATTTTCACCACTTTTTCATTTTTATCATACATCATGTTTTCTTATCTTTTTTGAGTATGCTGCATTGTATATATAGTTCTATTTTCTTTTATCTTTGTTTCTTTCATCTTTTTCTAGAGATGACTTTTCTGTGATGACGACGACGTGGTGTTAGCTTATCTCTATGTGCATGCTATTTTGTCATGTCGTAGCTTTTGTTTCAGATATCATATGATATGTTCTGCTTTGCATTTGAAATAGTAACCCGCTCTTTTTCTGTATGAATATGGATGAAATTCTGTTATTAGCTGATGTCCGATGATTCATATGTATGCTTTTCATAGAAAACACACCAAGCTTCACGCATTGATTGTTTATATCTGGAGTACTTCTTTCCTTTCTCATATCACTTCTTATTGCATGAATTGTACGCTTCACTTTCAGGTTGATTGAATGTTTGCTAGGATGATATATCTGGACTAGTTTACTTTTTGAGATTAAACTGAGTAGATTATATTACTCTGCTGAAAGTTGTCGTGCACGTCCTATAGTGTAACGACCGCTTTTCGTTGTACGTTGTTCGTGCACGTGCTTTTGACCGTGCACGTGTTTGTTTTAGACTTTGTTTGTTCGTGAACACTTTCGTGTGATATGCCGTTGTGAACGTCTCTGAGAGTATTAAATAGTGGCACTATCTTGGAACTACACTTCTCGAGTCGTTTTTCCACAATTTACACTTACTCGATGAGACGTGACGATTCTCACTCTTGACGGGAGACGTTTCTATTTTTAGTTTCGTCGCCCGACGTCAAAACTGAGATCCGTCTTCTTAGTTAGCTCACATTCGTCATCACAATCACCCCGATATTTATTTTATAATTTTTGGAGTTCATTTGACCACTTTTATAATTTTTACAAGTTTTATAATATTTTTAATGATTTATTTTTAAATTAATTTCGGCCAAATAAAATTTATTTGAGTTTTAAACGTTTTAAAGAATTTTTGAGCCAATTTCCAGCTCATTTGGACCAGGTCAAATCCTAGAATGGGTTGGAGAAGTTTAAATTCAAATTTTAAATCTTTTTGAATTCTAATCCTATTAGATTTAGCCCTAGACCAAGTCAACCCATCTACACTATATAAACAACCCCTAGGAAGACCCATTTTCGCAAGAAATTAACCCTAGCCTCTTCCAAAACCCAAAATTGACGTTGCGACGATTCGTCGCAATGTTGCGACGAACGGCAGCCGCACGACCGAAGAAATCGCCCCCGTTCCCTCGGTCTGACCGGCAGCTCCACCCGCACCAAGCCCCGCCCGCTCCGCTGCAGCCATCGCCCCGCTTCTCCGTGCCTGACCGAGAGATTCTCTCGGTCAGACCGATGGCCGCCCCCGCTGTCGCCGCATCCCCGCTCCGCACCAACGCTCCGCATCGACCCCGCCTTGTCGCCCGCATCCGCTCGTGTCTGACCGAGCGGGCCGCCCGCACCGATCGATGTTGCAACGTTGCAACGTTGCAACGTTGCAACCCCCGCATCCACAGCGCCCGACCGACCCCTCCCTCCGCACCGACCGAGAGAACCAAGCGCTGCCCCGCATTGCTGCACACCCCAAGCGCTGCACAGCCCGCCCCTAGTGTCTGACCGAGCCATCCTCCCGCATTGGCTGAGTACGACCGATGGCCAAACGTCGCAACCCCGCATCCGTCGCACCACTTGCCACCGTGGGCCCCCCCAAGTTCTCCAGAGTTATTGTGGGTCCCCCAAAGGCCCCTAGGAGTACTGTGGGCCCCACCTAGGTGCTTGCTCTTCGAGGATCCGTCGCGTACGACGTCGTCGCACGTCGTAGCCCGTCGTCGCACGTGCTAGCTTTGGAATCTGGAACCGTCGCCCCGGTCGAAGCTCTGAATTTTCCAGCAAGGAATATATATTGGAATCAGGACTTGGAGCGCGTTCTATTATTCCAACCCCCGGTGTCGCTACCCGACGCCGGTGTAGCTTTCGCGTCGTGTTGAGGTAACGTTTTGCACCCCTAGGACCCCAAACCCAATTGCATGTTAATCAAGACTAAAATCAGTATTTTCAAAGTATTTTAAATGTTTTAAATTCACTAATCAAGATTAATAATATGGACTTTAGGCCGGTGGACTTGTGCACGTAGGAATCGTGACTTTGGACTCGTTGGACGGTGTTTTCTTGACGTGATAGTTGCAGGCAAGTGAAACTTGCCAACTCTTGTGTAGGGCCATGTTTTTAGGCCATTTTCTTGTTCCTAGCGTAAAAGAGACTAGTCAGTGAAATGATAGCTGGCTAGACGCCTACTTGATCTAGTTTGACAACGAAACTAGATCCGTCACCTAATTGATCTAGCTTGACAACGAAGCTAGATCCAACTCTTTAAACTTGTCATTCATGCATGCTAAACTGTCACGTTTACTTTCCTTATCTGTACGCACTTTTAACTGCCATGCATTGCATCTTACATGTCATCCAAATTAATTGTTGCATCGTAGCACACGCTACAAAATACTTGTACAATCCGTGTTTCCGTGTTTCCGGCTAGGTGCACCCCTACGCCATACTTGTTTACACACTTCCTGGCTCGTGGTCCAGAAGCGGGCCTCATGTGTTGGCCAGAAACCAATGCCCGATACACGTGGAGGGGTAGGGATAAACGGTTACTTGAGCTTAGGAGTGGCCTGATCCGCCCTCTAGCCAAAGGACGGAATCTCTGTGCACGAGGTGCTTACTTTCTTGTACTTGTAATACTTGTCATCCATGCCATGCCATGCTCGTACTTTACTTTACTTTACTTTACCTGCTGCACCCATACTTTAACTGCCATGTCATCGCATCATGCTAGAACTGCTAGGTTGCTTTACTTGTACTTCCAGTTTCACTTGCACAAGTCTTCCAGACTTGCTGACATGTGCCCCTTGCTCTTTTGGGTGTCACATGTTAGACCCTGAGCCAGAGACCGTTGCTGAGTACGTGATGTTTTGCTGACGCTGAGTCTGAGTCCATGATTGCCCAGGAGGATTTTGGTGGACACCGGTGACTATGCTTTGAGTTTTGTTGAGCTTTATGTTGTTGTAGGCCTTTTGTTAGTTGTTGGTGCGTAGCACCGTTGTTTTGTACTTTGTACTTTTGTTGGCCATGTTTGGGCCTTTAGTCTCTTTTTCTTTTAGCCTGGTGGCTTTTCTGCGATGTTGGAATTATATTTATGGATATTCTGAGATTATTCTTTTGTCTCATTTCATTATTATTATCTTGTTTCGCTCGCGTTGCAAGGACCTGCAGTTTTAAATTGATTGACGCTTATCGGACTTGCAGCTTTGTAGCTTCAAGTCTGAGCGGACCTTCTCACGCTTCGCCTCCATATTTTTGGGAAGCGGGGCGTGACAGGTTTTGTTGGTGGCCCATGCAGGTCCTATCTTGCAATTGTGAATTAACGGAACAACGATAATAACAGAATGTCCATTAAATAAATTGCAACATCCGAATCAGAAGCCCTGAGTCTAGCCGTTTTTAGGACACTAGGTGATGAGAAGACTTAGTTAGACGTCTGTGCTTGCTAGTTAGAGGCCCTGACTGTAGTTAGACTCCCTTTTAGCAATGGATTTAATCGTCGTAGGAGTTACCTTAGTGGTCCTTGCCTAACCCTGACCATATTAGGCTTCTAGAATCCCCTTAGTCGTTCGCTTTTGGGTTCATCGATTTCGGACCAAGCTGAACGCATTTCTTTACCGTCTAACCCTTAGAAGTCTTAGCGCCTAGTTCCTAATCTTTAGTTGGTCGACCGTAGGAGTTTCTCCGTAGCCTCCTCTGGTTCATATCCTAGGCTTATGAATGTCTGATCTCCGACCAATTCCCTTGCCTCGATTCACGAGATCGCCTCATGACGATTGTCGTCAATTTTCAAACCTTTCCGTTACAATCTTGAATCTTCCAAAAGTATCTTTCGATTTCCTCTTTCCCTAGGTTTAAACTTGTTCAAAATTTTAATATACTTATACTTCATACTTCTCCATTGATTTAAATATTTAAAAATGTTTGTAGGAATTTTTGAATGCTAGTTTATAGTATTTTCCCAGTCTATGCTTTTCGTACTTGTGTAAGTGTGTTGTTCTTTCATATATTAATTTTATTCTGAACCGTACTTTTATTTTGCTCAATTCGATTTATAATTTCCCTTCTTATTTATGCCATTCGAATAACACATCGTGTTTACTTTTAATATACTTTTCAAGACACATGGAATTTCAGCTTTCAGCAAGTTGGTTTTTGCTCATCGTTTTCCCTGTTTCAGATTTTTGAAATTACTATTTTCATAACCACTTCCTGATTTAGACCCTCCGTGATTTGATTTTAAAGACTTACTATTCGACTTCGATAATTCTTATACTAAGTCAATATTATTATTTTTCCGTGCACCATACCTACTTTCAACTATTTTTATCCGTGCCAGACTTGTGTGCTCGTATATTAAGAACCTTATGTAAATCAATTTCTGATTTTTGGCAAACACTGGTTCTCTAAAAGAATTTTCAAAATTGATTATTTTAAATTTTCCATAGCCTCAAAGTTTTGAAAGCATTTAACATGAGTTTAAATTCTTCCGTTACTCGAATTCATTCTTCGACCTTCCAAAACTTTTGACAACATTATATTAAATTACCGACGGATAGAATTTTCCAAACCATGTCTTTAATATTCGCGTAAATGATTTTACTTCCTTTTAAAAGGATTTTTAAAAACCAATAGGCCATTTTCTATTATTTTGAATATTCGACTCAGATTTATTTTGAACAACTCGTTTTATCGATCCCCAAACATTTCTTCTCAGATGATGATTTTAAAGTACAACCGTTTTCAATTTTGCGTATTTTAGCTTATGCTATTTATCCTAGTTGCTTTTCTGTACTCTATTCAAGCATCACTACATCTCCTTTTTCCCTCAACCTAAACCTCACCTTTGAGTCAATGTTTCGTCCAACCAAGCCGTCTCCTCGTATTCGTCCTATCTGAACTCGTGCTTGTCGATCCTTCCCTCGTCTCGCCCTCGATCTCTCTTTATTGCTTAGGCCTTAGGTACCGTCAATGTCTGTGTCAACCCTTAGTTGTTAGTAGACCCTTGGACCCTTGTGAGGTGTCGTTGTGCACGTACCTAAGTTGTGTACGTGGGCTTGAATGAGTGTACCCCCATAGTATATTGATGCTTGCCTATTGTGTGATATATATATGTACTTGGAGTTATTCGTGATATTATGAAGTTGTTTGTGTGCTAGAATGTATAGACTTGTGAGTGGTTAGATATACTATACTAGGGATGCTTGTGTATATTTGAATTAGCGTTGAAATATCTAAGTTGTGTATGTAATTAGAGATACTTATAATGGTTGAAATAAAATGATTGGTAAAGCTAGGTATATGCTAGGTGTGATGATAATGTGTGAACCTATAGATAAGTAAGTAGGCCTATTGAGTGATCTATATATTATTACGTGTGAGTATGTGCTCGTAGGTAAATATATATAGTGTTTAGACGTAAGTAGTTATGTTTTGTTGCCTGAGTATATATGTGATATACATATAGTATTAGGGTTATAATTTTGATTGGTATTGTTGCTTTTACGGGATGTTGCATGCGTGCATACCGTGAGGTATACACGACTATTGCACATCTTAATTATGTACGTGTGGATGTGTTAGAATACTAATTATAGGTAGTAGGCTATGGTGTGAATATATAAATATATATGTTACATGTGGGAGACTATACGATGAATACGTATGCATGTATTAGGGAGCGTATTATAATTATACGTATGTTGATGTCTGTATTATTATTATGGTATATAGAATGATTGAACTATGTAAATATTACCGGACTAAATATTAAGTGTGATTGATCTATGGAATGTATATGGTTATATTGGTAGACATATATATAAATATTAGAGTGGTATTGGTGTATGTATGAATGCCGTGCTACGTATATGGGATATTCTGATATGTGTATTGAGTCTCACTCAAGCTTGAGTGAGTATACTCTAAGTATATTGAATGTATGTTGTAGTTTGAATATAGCGATGTTTGATGTATGTATAGTGATAGGAGTGTTTGTGCCTGGTTGTGCTACGCACATGATTGTGGGTCGCTACGCCGATATATAGTTATAGGTGTTGGTCTTGCGGTATAGTTAATTACTAAGGACTTGCTCGTGTGAACATATGTGTACTAGCTAAACTAGGTGTGTTGGTGTGCTAGTTATATATAATGATGTGAATGGTATGCGTAAATGAAATGTTAGCGTGTATGGGTGTGCACCATGCACGGGTAAGTATGTGTTTAGTTATAGGTATGGATGACTATGGTATATGTGACGTGTCGTAAATACAGTTATATGACCGTACGTGATGTCAATATTTGGTGAACTATTTGCATGTATTTGAATGACTATATATCGTGAAACTATAGTGGTGGTGAATATATATATATATATATATAGTAAAATTTGACTTAATAATGGTATGGTGTGACTATATGTGTTGAGATGCTTGGTATTGGATGAATATTAGAGGGTAGTATACCCTTGATGTTTGTGCATAGGTAGCTACATATAGGTAGAGCGATGATTGTATTGGCTAAGTGTGAGACTATTCTATATAAGTATCTGAACTACTGTTTGTGAGTAGCAGTTATATAAGGGATGCATGCTTATATATATGATTGAAATACGTGTATGAGTTTGACTGGCTATAATAGGTATAAGTGTATACGTGTTGGTAGTGTGAATGTTTGACTACCTAGTGCATATATGAGCACTTGTAATGACTATACTTGGTTTGAAATATAATACGACTTGATTTGGGGTAGTTATTAAGAGCGACTAGATGTATTAGAAAGTCCGAGGATGGACTTTATTCTAAGGTGGGGAGGATGTAACGACCGCTTTTCGTTGTACGTTGTTCGTGCACGTGCTTTTGACCGTGCACGTGTTTGTTTTAGACTTTGTTTGTTCGTGAACACTTTCGTGTGATATGCCGTTGTGAACGTCTCTGAGAGTATTAAATAGTGGCACTATCTTGGAACGACACTTCTCGAGTCGTTTTTCCACAATTTACACTTACTCGATGAGACGTGACGATTCTCACTCTTGACGGGAGACGTTTCTATTTTTAGTTTCGTCGCCCGACGTCAAAACTGAGATCCGTCTTCTTAGTTAGCTCACATTCGTCATCACAATCACCCCGATATTTATTTTATAATTTTTGGAGTTCATTTGACCACTTTTATAATTTTTACAAGTTTTATAATATTTTTAATGATTTATTTTTAAATTAATTTCGGCCAAATAAAATTTATTTGAGTTTTAAACGTTTTAAAGAATTTTTGAGCCAATTTCCAGCTCATTTGGACCAGGTCAAATCCTAGAATGGGTTGGAGAAGTTTAAATTAAAATTTTAAATCTTTTTGAATTCTAATCCTATTAGATTTAGCCCTAGACCAAGTCAACCCATCTACACTATATAAACAACCCCTAGGAAGACCCATTTTCGCAAGAAATTAACCCTAGCCTCTTCCAAAACCCAAAATTGACGTTGCGACGATTCGTCGCAATGTTGCGACGAACGGCAGCCGCACGACCGAAGAAATCGCCCCCGTTCCCTCGGTCTGACCGGCAGCTCCACCCGCACCAAGCCCCGCCCGCTCCGCTGCAGCCATCGCCCCGCTTCTCCGTGCCTGACCGAGAGATTCTCTCGGTCAGACCGATGGCCGCCCCCGCTGTCGCCGCATCCCCGCTCCGCACCAACGCTCCGCATCGACCCCGCCTTGTCGCCCGCATCCGCTCGTGTCTGACCGAGCGGGCCGCCCGCACCGATCGATGTTGCAACGTTGCAACGTTGCAACCCCCGCATCCACAGCGCCCGACCGACCCCTCCCTCCGCACCAACCGAGAGAACCAAGCGCTGCCCCGCATTGCTGCACACCCCAAGCGCTGCACAGCCCGCCCCTAGTGTCTGACCGAGCCATCCTCCCGCATTGGCTGAGTACGACCGATGGCCAAACGTCGCAACCCCGCATCCGTCGCACCACTTGCCACCGTGGGCCCCCCCAAGTTCTCCAGAGTTATTGTGGGTCCCCCAAAGGCCCCTAGGAGTACTGTGGGCCCCACCTAGGTGCTTGCTCTTCGAGGATCCGTCGCGTACGACGTCGTCGCACGTCGTAGCCCGTCGTCGCACGTGCTAGCTTTGGAATCTGGAACCGTCGCCCCGGTCGAAGCTCTGAATTTTCCAGCAAGGAATATATATTGGAATCAGGACTTGGAGCGCGTTCTATTATTCCAACCCCCGGTGTCGCTACCCGACGCCGGTGTAGCTTTCGCGTCGTGTTGAGGTAACGTTTTGCACCCCTAGGACCCCAAACCCAATTGCATGTTAATCAAGACTAAAATCAGTATTTTCAAAGTATTTTAAATGTTTTAAATTCACTAATCAAGATTAATAATATGGACTTTAGGCCGGTGGACTTGTGCACGTAGGAATCGTGACTTTGGACTCGTTGGACGGTGTTTTCTTGACGTGATAGTTGCAGGCAAGTGAAACTTGCCAACTCTTGTGTAGGGCCATGTTTTTAGGCCATTTTCTTGTTCTTAGCGTAAAAGAGACTAGTCAGTGAAATGATAGCTGGCTAGACGCCTACTTGATCTAGTTTGACAACGAAACTAGATCCGTCACCTAATTGATCTAGCTTGACAACGAAGCTAGATCCAACTCTTTAAACTTGTCATTCATGCATGCTAAACTGTCACGTTTACTTTCCTTATCTGTACGCACTTTTAACTGCCATGCATTGCATCTTACATGTCATCCAAATTAATTGTTGCATCGTAGCACACGCTACAAAATACTTGTACAATCCGTGTTTCCGTGTTTCCGGCTAGGTGCACCCCTACGCCATACTTGTTTACACACTTCCTGGCTCGTGGTCCAGAAGCGGGCCTCATGTGTTGGCCAGAAACCAATGCCCGATACACGTGGAGGGGTAGGGATAAACGGTTACTTGAGCTTAGGAGTGGCCTGATCCGCCCTCTAGCCAAAGGACGGAATCTCTGTGCACGAGGTGCTTACTTTCTTGTACTTGTAATACTTGTCATCCATGCCATGCCATGCTCGTACTTTACTTTACTTTACTTTACCTGCTGCACCCATACTTTAACTGCCATGTCATCGCATCATGCTAGAACTGCTAGGTTGCTTTACTTGTACTTCCAGTTTCACTTGCACAAGTCTTCCAGACTTGCTGACATGTGCCCCTTGCTCTTTTGGGTGTCACATGTTAGACCCTGAGCCAGAGACCGTTGCTGAGTACGTGATGTTTTGCTGACGCTGAGTCTGAGTCCATGATTGCCCAGGAGGATTTTGGTGGACACCGGTGACTATGCTTTGAGTTTTGTTGAGCTTTATGTTGTTGTAGGCCTTTTGTTAGTTGCTGGTGCGTAGCACCGTTGTTTTGTACTTTGTACTTTTGTTGGCCATGTTTGGGCCTTTAGTCTCTTTTTCTTTTAGCCTGGTGGCTTTTCTGCGATGTTGGAATTATATTTATGGATATTCTGAGATTATTCTTTTGTCTCATTTCATTATTATTATCTTGTTTCGCTCGCGTTGCAAGGACCTGCAGTTTTAAATTGATTGACGCTTATCGGACTTGCAGCTTTGTAGCTTCAAGTCTGAGCGGACCTTCTCACGCTTCGCCTCCATATTTTTGGGAAGCGGGGCGTGACAGGTTTTGTTGGTGGCCCATGCAGGTCCTATCTTGCAATTGTGAATTAACGAAACAACGATAATAACAGAATGTCCATTAAATAAATTGCAACATCCGAATCAGAAGCCCTGAGTCTAGCCGTTTTTAGGACACTAGGTGATGAGAAGACTTAGTTAGACGTCTGTGCTTGCTAGTTAGAGGCCCTGACTGTAGTTAGACTCCCTTTTAGCAATGGATTTAATCGTCGTAGGAGTTACCTTAGTGGTCCTTGCCTAACCCTGACCATATTAGGCTTCTAGAATCCCCTTAGTCGTTCGCTTTTGGGTTCATCGATTTCGGACCAAGCTGAACGCATTTCTTTACCGTCTAACCCTTAGAAGTCTTAGCGCCTAGTTCCTAATCTTTAGTTGGTCGACCGTAGGAGTTTCTCCGTAGCCTCCTCTGGTTCATATCCTAGGCTTATGAATGTCTGATCTCCGACCAATTCCCTTGCCTCGATTCACGAGATCGCCTCATGACGATTGTCGTCAATTTTCAAACCTTTCCGTTACAATCTTGAATCTTCCAAAAGTATCTTTCGATTTCCTCTTTCCCTAGGTTTAAACTTGTTCAAAATTTTAATATACTTATACTTCATACTTCTCCATTGATTTAAATATTTAAAAATGTTTGTAGGAATTTTTGAATGCTAGTTTATAGTATTTTCCCAGTCTATGCTTTTCGTACTTGTGTAAGTGTGTTGTTCTTTCATATATTAATTTTATTCTGAACCGTACTTTTATTTTGCTCAATTCGATTTATAATTTCCCTTCTTATTTATGCCATTCGAATAACACATCGTGTTTACTTTTAATATACTTTTCAAGACACATGGAATTTCAGCTTTCAGCAAGTTGGTTTTTGCTCATCGTTTTCCCTGTTTCAGATTTTTGAAATTACTATTTTCATAACCACTTCCTGATTTAGACCCTCCGTGATTTGATTTTAAAGACTTACTATTCGACTTCGATAATTCTTATACTAAGTCAATATTATTATTTTTCCGTGCACCATACCTACTTTCAACTATTTTTATCCGTGCCAGACTTGTGTGCTCGTATATTAAGAACCTTATGTAAATCAATTTCTGATTTTTGGCAAACACTGGTTCTCTAAAAGAATTTTCAAAATTGATTATTTTAAATTTTCCATAGCCTCAAAGTTTTGAAAGCATTTAACATGAGTTTAAATTCTTCCGTTACTCGAATTCATTCTTCGACCTTCCAAAACTTTTGACAACATTATATTAAATTACCGACGGATAGAATTTTCCAAACCATGTCTTTAATATTCGCGTAAATGATTTTACTTCCTTTTAAAAGGATTTTTAAAAACCAATAGGCCATTTTCTATTATTTTGAATATTCGACTCAGATTTATTTTGAACAACTCGTTTTATCGATCCCCAAACATTTCTTCTCAGATGATGATTTTAAAGTACAACCGTTTTCAATTTTGCGTATTTTAGCTTATGCTATTTATCCTAGTTGCTTTTCTGTACTCTATTCAAGCATCACTACATCTCCTTTTTCCCTCAACCTAAACCTCACCTTTGAGTCAATGTTTCGTCCAACCAAGCCGTCTCCTCGTATTCGTCCTATCTGAACTCGTGCTTGTCGATCCTTCCCTCGTCTCGCCCTCGATCTCTCTTTATTGCTTAGGCCTTAGGTACCGTCAATGTCTGTGTCAACCCTTAGTTGTTAGTAGACCCTTGGACCCTTGTGAGGTGTCGTTGTGCACGTACCTAAGTTGTGTACGTGGGCTTGAATGAGTGTACCCCCATAGTATATTGATGCTTGCCTATTGTGTGATATATATATGTACTTGGAGTTATTCGTGATATTATGAAGTTGTTTGTGTGCTAGAATGTATAGACTTGTGAGTGGTTAGATATACTATACTAGGGATGCTTGTGTATATTTGAATTAGCGTTGAAATATCTAAGTTGTGTATGTAATTAGAGATACTTATAATGGTTGAAATAAAATGATTGGTAAAGCTAGGTATATGCTAGGTGTGATGATAATGTGTGAACCTATAGATAAGTAAGTAGGCCTATTGAGTGATCTATATATTATTACGTGTGAGTATGTGCTCGTAGGTAAATATATATAGTGTTTAGACGTAAGTAGTTATGTTTTGTTGCCTGAGTATATATGTGATATACATATAGTATTAGGGTTATAATTTTGATTGGTATTGTTGCTTTTACGGGATGTTGCATGCGTGCATACCGTGAGGTATACACGACTATTGCACATCTTAATTATGTACGTGTGGATGTGTTAGAATACTAATTATAGGTAGTAGGCTATGGTGTGAATATATAAATATATATGTTACATGTGGGAGACTATACGATGAATACGTATGCATGTATTAGGGAGCGTATTATAATTATACGTATGTTGATGTCTGTATTATTATTATGGTATATAGAATGATTGAACTATGTAAATATTACCGGACTAAATATTAAGTGTGATTGATCTATGGAATGTATATGGTTATATTGGTAGACATATATATAAATATTAGAGTGGTATTGGTGTATGTATGAATGCCGTGCTACGTATATGGGATATTCTGATATGTGTATTGAGTCTCACTCAAGCTTGAGTGAGTATACTCTAAGTATATTGAATGTATGTTGTAGTTTGAATATAGCGATGTTTGATGTATGTATAGTGATAGGAGTGTTTGTGCCTGGTTGTGCTACGCACATGATTGTGGGTCGCTACGCCGGTATATAGTTATAGGTGTTGGTCTTGCGGTATAGTTAATTACTAAGGACTTGCTCGTGTGAACATATGTGTACTAGCTAAACTAGGTGTGTTGGTGTGCTAGTTATATATAATGATGTGAATGGTATGCGTAAATGAAATGTTAGCGTGTATGGGTGTGCACCATGCACGGGTAAGTATGTGTTTAGTTATAGGTATGGATGACTATGGTATATGTGACGTGTCGTAAATACAGTTATATGACCGTACGTGATGTCAATATTTGGTGAACTATTTGCATGTATTTGAATGACTATATATCGTGAAACTATAGTGGTGGTGAATATATATATATATATAGTAAAATTTGACTTAATAATGGTATGGTGTGACTATATGTGTTGAGATGCTTGGTATTGGATGAATATTAGAGGGTAGTATACCCTTGATGTTTGTGCATAGGTAGCTACATATAGGTAGAGCGATGATTGTATTGGCTAAGTGTGAGACTATTCTATATAAGTATCTGAACTACTGTTTGTGAGTAGCAGTTATATAAGGGATGCATGCTTATATATATGATTGAAATACGTGTATGAGTTTGACTGGCTATAATAGGTATAAGTGTATACGTGTTGGTAGTGTGAATGTTTGACTACCTAGTGCATATATGAGCACTTGTAATGACTATACTTGGTTTGAAATATAATACGACTTGATTTGGGGTAGTTATTAAGAGCGACTAGATGTATTAGAAAGTCCGAGGATGGACTTTATTCTAAGGTGGGGAGGATGTAACGACCGCTTTTCGTTGTACGTTGTTCGTGCACGTGCTTTTGACCGTGCACGTGTTTGTTTTAGACTTTGTTTGTTCGTGAACACTTTCGTGTGATATGCCGTTGTGAACGTCTCTGAGAGTATTAAATAGTGGCACTATCTTGGAACGACACTTCTCGAGTCGTTTTTCCACAATTTACACTTACTCGATGAGACGTGACGATTCTCACTCTTGACGGGAGACGTTTCTATTTTTAGTTTCGTCGCCCGACGTCAAAACTGAGATCCGTCTTCTTAGTTAGCTCACATTCGTCATCACAATCACCCCGATATTTATTTTATAATTTTTGGAGTTCATTTGACCACTTTTATAATTTTTACAAGTTTTATAATATTTTTAATGATTTATTTTTAAATTAATTTCGGCCAAATAAAATTTATTTGAGTTTTAAACGTTTTAAAGAATTTTTGAGCCAATTTCCAGCTCATTTGGACCAGGTCAAATCCTAGAATGGGTTGGAGAAGTTTAAATTAAAATTTTAAATCTTTTTGAATTCTAATCCTATTAGATTTAGCCCTAGACCAAGTCAACCCATCTACACTATATAAACAACCCCTAGGAAGACCCATTTTCGCAAGAAATTAACCCTAGCCTCTTCCAAAACCCAAAATTGACGTTGCGACGATTCGTCGCAATGTTGCGACGAACGGCAGCCGCACGACCGAAGAAATCGCCCCCGTTCCCTCGGTCTGACCGGCAGCTCCACCCGCACCAAGCCCCGCCCGCTCCGCTGCAGCCATCGCCCCGCTTCTCCGTGCCTGACCGAGAGATTCTCTCGGTCAGACCGATGGCCGCCCCCGCTGTCGCCGCATCCCCGCTCCGCACCAACGCTCCGCATCGACCCCGCCTTGTCGCCCGCATCCGCTCGTGTCTGACCGAGCGGGCCGCCCGCACCGATCAATGTTGCAACGTTGCAACGTTGCAACCCCCGCATCCACAGCGCCCGACCGACCCCTCCCTCCGCACCAACCGAGAGAACCAAGCGCTGCCCCGCATTGCTGCACACCCCAAGCGCTGCACAGCCCGCCCCTAGTGTCTGACCGAGCCATCCTCCCGCATTGGCTGAGTACGACCGATGGCCAAACGTCGCAACCCCGCATCCGTCGCACCACTTGCCACCGTGGGCCCCCCCAAGTTCTCCAGAGTTATTGTGGGTCCCCCAAAGGCCCCTAGGAGTACTGTGGGCCCCACCTAGGTGCTTGCTCTTCGAGGATCCGTCGCGTACGACGTCGTCGCACGTCGTAGCCCGTCGTCGCACGTGCTAGCTTTGGAATCTGGAACCGTCGCCCCGGTCGAAGCTCTGAATTTTCCAGCAAGGAATATATATTGGAATCAGGACTTGGAGCGCGTTCTATTATTCCAACCCCCGGTGTCGCTACCCGACGCCGGTGTAGCTTTCGCGTCGTGTTGAGGTAACGTTTTGCACCCCTAGGACCCCAAACCCAATTGCATGTTAATCAAGACTAAAATCAGTATTTTCAAAGTATTTTAAATGTTTTAAATTCACTAATCAAGATTAATAATATGGACTTTAGGCCGGTGGACTTGTGCACGTAGGAATCGTGACTTTGGACTCGTTGGACGGTGTTTTCTTGACGTGATAGTTGCAGGCAAGTGAAACTTGCCAACTCTTGTGTAGGGCCATGTTTTTAGGCCATTTTCTTGTTCCTAGCGTAAAAGAGACTAGTCAGTGAAATGATAGCTGGCTAGACGCCTACTTGATCTAGTTTGACAACGAAACTAGATCCGTCACCTAATTGATCTAGCTTGACAACGAAGCTAGATCCAACTCTTTAAACTTGTCATTCATGCATGCTAAACTGTCACGTTTACTTTCCTTATCTGTACGCACTTTTAACTGCCATGCATTGCATCTTACATGTCATCCAAATTAATTGTTGCATCGTAGCACACGCTACAAAATACTTGTACAATCCGTGTTTCAGTGTTTCCGGCTAGGTGCACCCCTACGCCATACTTGTTTACACACTTCCTGGCTCGTGGTCCAGAAGCGGGCCTCATGTGTTGGCCAGAAACCAATGCCCGATACACGTGGAGGGGTAGGGATAAACGGTTACTTGAGCTTAGGAGTGGCCTGATCCGCCCTCTAGCCAAAGGACGGAATCTCTGTGCACGAGGTGCTTACTTTCTTGTACTTGTAATACTTGTCATCCATGCCATGCCATGCTCGTACTTTACTTTACTTTACTTTACCTGCTGCACCCATACTTTAACTGCCATGTCATCGCATCATGCTAGAACTGCTAGGTTGCTTTACTTGTACTTCCAGTTTCACTTGCACAAGTCTTCCAGACTTGCTGACATGTGCCCCTTGCTCTTTTGGGTGTCACATGTTAGACCCTGAGCCAGAGACCGTTGCTGAGTACGTGATGTTTTGCTGACGCTGAGTCTGAGTCCATGATTGCCCAGGAGGATTTTGGTGGACACCGGTGACTATGCTTTGAGTTTTGTTGAGCTTTATGTTGTTGTAGGCCTTTTGTTAGTTGTTGGTGCGTAGCACCGTTGTTTTGTACTTTGTACTTTTGTTGGCCATGTTTGGGCCTTTAGTCTCTTTTTCTTTTAGCCTGGTGGCTTTTCTGCGATGTTGGAATTATATTTATGGATATTCTGAGATTATTCTTTTGTCTCATTTCATTATTATTATCTTGTTTCGCTCGCGTTGCAAGGACCTGCAGTTTTAAATTGATTGACGCTTATCGGACTTGCAGCTTTGTAGCTTCAAGTCTGAGCGGACCTTCTCACGCTTCGCCTCCATATTTTTGGGAAGCGGGGCGTGACATATAGAGTGAACCGAGTGATACATTTATTTCTTTCTCCATATATCTTGAGCATTATTTCTCTACTTAAAATTCATTGATGAATCCCCCCTTAGCAAGTCTATTATCTGTATTTCCCCCGCTATTAATTTTCATGCTCCAAATCCCCAAAATCAAATATATATATATATATACATGTATATCCTTCTCTCTTTTGATTTAGGATCGCTTATGTATATATGTTTTTTCAAAAAAAAGAGAAAAAAATTGAGAAAAAGAAAAGAAAAGAGAAAAGAAGTTCATAACGATCCCATCTCTTACTATTTCTCTCTTTCTTCCCTCTTTTTATATTTATTTTCTCTTTTTTTGGAGCTTTAAAAGAAATGGGGAATGTGCATATTGATTTGTTTATGCCACTACGCTTATGGATAAGCTTGGGGGAGAGGATCCAATGATGTGTGAGAGAGTGACTACTTGACGGTGCATGACAACCTAGGCTAAGTAATCTTCTATACTCGGTGAGATTGCTAAAGTTTCACGAAATCCAGAAATCGACACTTAGCATTCATTTCATGAAAACCATACTTTTCTATTCTTACTATTCCATATCGTGTGATATCTCTTATACTCCTTATAGAAAGCATTCAATTGAAAAGTGTGTGATCTATGGTTATGCATACCGCTTTAGATGCTTCAGACGATGCTAATCCTAGAATGATTCCATATTCCGTGCTATTTTGATATTTTGGGGTTTTCTATTTTGTAACGACTGGTTTTCATGTATTTGGATTATCTATATTATATATATGTTTTGGTGGAATTTCTCCTTATGAGTGGTTTTCGTCTCCGTAGCTTTCATTTCGATCGTTTCGTCGTGATTTTCTAGCTTCTTCCTTAGAATCGTCGATCTTGGAGTAAGTCGCTCATGAAGAACTTCAGGTCGCTCATATTTTAGAGTTAGAGTGATCCTAGAAGCCGTAGGAATCTTCCTAGAACTTCGCGATTCAATTCGGCACTTTTAGTGCACTTTAGTTGGTTCAAGAAGGGGCACCAACCGACTAGATTGAGATCTAGTCGGTCAGGAACTCTACTGGAACCGACTAGTTCATTGAATCAATTGTACAAGAGTTACTGTTTATCGTTAGTCGATCTAAGAACATTTGTCGACCGAATAGGTTACAAACTAGTCGGTCAACAATCGTTCTTTAACCGACTAGATCTATGATCATTTTTGATACCAAGTACTATTCATTCTTAGTTGGTCTAAGAACTTTAGTCGACCGACTAGATGAGAAACTAGTCGGTCAATAGTTTCTCTTTGACCGACTAAATCTAAATCCTATTTTTGTACAGGAGTTATTGTTTACACTCAGTCGGTCTGCGTTGGTCAACCGACCGACTAGTTTCCAAACTAGTTGGTCAGAGGTTGCTCTTTGACCGACTAATCAGTGTTGAAACCCTAATTTCTGGGCAGCCTCCAGCTCTTCCTATTTAAACCCCACCCACGATTTCTTTCATCCCTCTTTCATTCTCCTGAGCCATTTTCTCCCCCAAATCACCCTCCAACATTTCCCCAAGCCATTCCTTCCTCCCTTGGAGCTTCCATCTCCATTTTGGCCGGCCACCAACTCTAGGTCGCTGGAAACCCCCCAAAAATCCCCAAAACCCCATTTCTCAATAATTTCTCCCCATTTCCAGATCTGAATCGTAGGTTCCGCGGATCGTTTCTTCCGTCGCCGTGCTCGCTCAGCATCGTTCTTCCGCTAATGATTCGGTAATAACTCGATTCTATAATATCCTCATAACCCATTTGTGTTTTTATAAAACCCTAATAAAACTAGGTTGGATGTTGTTCTAATGTTGTTTTGCCATGACAGCGACCTCTTCCCCGTAGATTAGCATCCGTGAGACGAACATTCGTGATCGTCATCCTCGGTGCTAGGCAAGTGAAACTTGCCACTTAGGGTTTTGGGCCATGTCTTAGGCCATTTGCTTGTTGTAGGCGTAAAAGAGACTAGGCGACGAAATGATACTCGCCTAGGCGCAATTTCAGGAACTAGCTTGACAACGAAGCTAGATCCGTCATTTATCATGTTGCATAACTACCATGTCATGTTTTATTTTAATTAACGGTACGCGAATTAATTGTCATCCATGCTATCCATGTTGAATGTCGCATTCGTAGCACACACTACAATACTTGTGTTTCCTGGATCGTGTTCCAGAAGCGGGCCACATGAGTTGGTTGATAGACAATGCCCGATCTACTTGTTTCCGGCTAGGCACCTGCGTTGCAGGCATAACCCTACGCCATACGTGTTAAATACACTTCCTGGCTCGCGATCCAGAAGCGAGCATTTCGTGTTCGGGGTAATGCCCTGGCTCGATACACGTGGAGGGGTAGGGATAAGGGATCACCTGAGCCTACGAGTTGGCCCGATCAGCCACTCTAGCCAGCAGACGAAATCTCTGTGCATAACGTGTTTACTTGACGTGTTTACTTGACGTGTTTACTTGACGTGATCACTTGACGTGAACCACTTGACTTGTACTTGTCCGTGTTTTACTTGTAAAACTTGTTATCCATGACATACTTGCTACTTGTACTTCCCTTTACTTGTCAATTCCATACTATACTTTCCATGTCATGCATCATACTATAACTGCTAGGTTGTTAGTTTACCTTACTTTCAGTTTCCTTGCCCAAGTCTTTTAGACTTGCTGACATGTGCTCCTTTACTCTTTTGGGTGACACATGTTAGATCCTGAGCCTGAGTTCATTGTTGAGGACGATGTGTTTGCAGACGCCGAGCCCGAGCCTGTGTTTGACGAGGACTTCGTGGACACGAGAGATCAGTCGTAGAGACTGTTCGTGTTGTTGTTTAGACTGTTTTGTTGTCGGTGCGTGGCACCAATACTTTGTTATGTTTGTCCTTGTTGGACTTGTTCTGGGCCTTTAGACTCTTTCTTTTAGCCTGGTGGCTTTTCTGGATGTTGAACTTATTTTTAATGTTGGACAAATTCTGAGATTTGAGATTTTATTTCTGTCTCTCCTTGTGTTATTATTGTTGTTCCGTTGTGGTTACAGGGACATGCTTATGTTTTATTGACGCTTATCGGGTTTGGGGCTTCACAGCTCCACTCTCGTGCGGACCTTTTCACGTCTCACCTCCATTTTAGGGAAGCGGGGCGTGACATATTTCGAATGCATTATTATACTATGTATCGAGATAAAAGTCTGTGACATGTGTTTTATATTCGATGTAAGCTATATGAGTAAGCAAAACTCACGTCCTGAGAAAAATGATCTAGCACACCCCCTTCTTCACCTTCTATTCTATTTTTATTTTTATTTTATTTTTTATTTTCCTTCTTTTCCATTATTTTGCCCGTCGGGCTCGCTTTTTACTCATCTTCCTCGAGGACGAGTAAGAGGTAAGCTTGGGGGATTTTGATCACTCCATATTTTACACCCTTTTTCTGCATGTTTGCATGCCACTTTGATCGCTCATATCACGTTTTTCACGATTATTCGACAATATTGCGATGCTTTTCACGATTTCTTGTTTTTGTCGTATTTCAGGAGATATGGAGCGATTCGGAGTAGTTTTGAGATCAATAGGATTTCCACCCACTCCGGAGTTTCACCCAAGTCTCTTTGGAGGGCTATTCGGCGATGGGAGACAAGAGGAAGAAGAAGGAACTTCGTAGGAGCGACGAGGAAGCGAAACGATGAAGATTGGGCATCTGCAGCATCTCACTTGGCCGAGTGAAGCACTCACTCGGCCGATCCAGAAGACCGCTCGGCCGACCAGACCGGACACGCACCACAGAAGGAAATCAGTGTGCACTCGGCCGAGTGACGATAGTCCACTCGGCCGAGCATGGAAATCCCCTCGCCCGAGTGGCATGGGAAAATCCACCATCAAAGGAGCCGACTTACTGGAAATGTACATGCAATTGAGGGTTCCGACTCGGCCGAGCATGAAAAGCACCTCGGCCGAGTGAGTAAAGCCACTCGACCGAGTCACTTCCGAAGTCAGACCCCTGAAAATCCCCGACTTACTGGAAATGTACAGGGTTTGTCACTCGGCCGAGTGACATTTGTCACTCGGCCGAGTGAACCGTTCTGCCTGCTGCGTAAAGTGCGATTTCTGGGCTGCGCAGGGGCATTTTTGTCACGAATTTCTGGGCGATTTTGAGGTGTATTTAAACCCAGTTTTTGCCCTAGTTTAGAAGAACTTTTTGATACTTTTTGCAGCCTTTTTAGATAGCTTTTTAGATAATTAGATTTAGGCTTTTTGGAGAGATTAGAAAGGCTACTTTTGTTGGATGCTATTGGATTCTCATTGGTTTGTTTCTCTTCTCATCAAAAACCCTATTTTTGTTGATAATTTCTCTATTGCAATGAATTGTGCTGATTTTGTTATTGATTTTCTCATGAATTGCATGATGATTAGTGGGTAGTTTTATCGTCTTAGGGTGTAGGGATGAACCCTATTGACCCTATTAATAAATTGTGATGAATTGGTGAAATTCTTGCTAGAATTGATTAGGGTTAGGTTGGGATTGATAAATTACGGATAGCTAGGGATTCATATCGATTGGGATTTGCAAGAGATTGGGTCCCAATTGATAGGAAGCCATAGAAATTCGATTTAAATTTACGATTGGACCCCTCTAGGATTGTGTCACGACCCGCTTCCCTAAAATGGAGGCGAGACGTGAAAAGGTCCGCACGGGAGTGGAGCGGTGAAGCCCCAAACCCGATAAGCGTCAAAATTAGTATAAGCAGGCCCCTGTAATTGCACTCGAAACAACAACAATAATAATATGAGACAGATAAGAAACACCAATCCCAAAGGTTGTCCACAAAGTATTCAACATCACAGAAAAGCCACCAGGCTAAGAGGAAGAGTCTAAGGGCCCAGAACAAGGCCAAACAAAAGCAACGACATAAATAACTATAGGTGCCACGCACCGATAACAAACAACTGTCTAACAAAAGTAAAACACAACGGAGACACTAGGACTGGTCCCCAGTGTCCACGTACTCCCCGTCCAACACGGGCGCAAGCTCGGCGTCCGCAAACACCTCACCCTCAGCTGGCAACTCAGGCTCAAGGTCTAACATGCGTCACCCAAAAGAGAAAGGGGCACATGTCAGCAAGTCTAAAAGACTTGGGCAAGGAAACTGAAAGTGAGGCAACTAGCAACCTAGCAGTTTAGTATGCATGACATGGCAGTTATAACATGAGTGCACAATTAAGACATGGCAAGACGATTTGTACTTGAGAGCAATCATCGGGACAAGACATGACAAGAGTAGCCAAGCTACTATCAATTCCAATCAATTCACTATTCACGTTGTTTTGTAGATGTTTACGCCTTACAGCTGAATGGGTTCACATTCGCTGATTGGCCGCTTAACAACTACCCCACCCAAAGAGTTTACGCCTTACCCCTGCAGTTGCTGATCGGGCAGACTCCCAGTTGATTGGTCGCTTAACTCTTACCCCCAATACCCACACGTAATGGAGCCAGGGTCCCCGCACATGAGCTCAGCAAGTGAGCCGGGGTTGCCCCGCACATGAGCTCGCATTCTTAAACATTTGGCGTAGGGGTGCACCTAGCCGGAAACACACAATTCGGGCATTGGCTATCAACCAACACATGGCCCGCTTCTGGAACACGAGCCAGGAACACAAGCAATGTAGCAAAGCTACGCAATCACTGAATTACATGAAGGATGCAATGACATGACAATTAATTTGCGTACCGATAATGGAAAGTAAACATGACATGATAGTTGGGCAACATGCTAAATGTCGGAACTAGCTTCGTTGTCAAGCTAGTTCCCCAATTTGCGCCTAGGCAAGTATCATTTCGTCGCCTAGCCTCTTTTATGCCTACAACAAGCAAATGGCCTAAAACATGGCCTAAACCCTAAATGGCAAGTTTCACTTGCCTAGCACCGGGGATGACGACCACTTCATCACACGGATGCCAATCTATGGGGAAATCGCTGTTTTGGGGGACCAATCATCAAACAACATGAAATATTATTAGGGTTTCATAAAATTATAAATAAGTTATAAAAACAACGGTAGATCGATTTCTTACCGAGAGGAGGCGGAAGAAACACTCCGGGAAACCCTAGGATCAGATCTGGAAAAGATTGGGGGAGTTGGAGAAACTAGGGTTTTGGGTGATTTGGGGGTTTCGATGGATTTCGATGGAGATTTGGGGAAGATGAGAGGTAGATAGGATGAATGGATGGATTGGATGATGGATTTAGGGCTTGGAATGAAGGATTGAAGCTTGGAGGAAGATGGGGGCTTGGAGGGGAAGATTTTAGGGTTTTGGATCGTGTTGAGGGAGAAGAAAACGTTTGGGTTGGGTATTTATAGGCTAGGCTAGCGGCTGCCCAGAAATTAGGGTTTTGACACAGACTAGTCGGTCAAAGAACAACCACTGACCGACTAGTTTGGAAACTAGTCGGTCGGTCGACCAAAGCAGACCGACTAAGTGTAAACAGTAACTCCTGAACGAAAATAGGATTTAGAGTTATTCGGTCCATGAACAAGTACTGACCGACTAGTTTAGCATCTAGTCGGTCGATGAACGTTCTTAGACCGACTAAGAGTAAACAGTAACTCAACTAAAATTAAGATGATGTGTTAGTCGGTTAAAGAAGCATTGCTGACCGACTAGTTTGCAACCTAGTCGGTCAACCAACGTTCTTAGACCGACTAACGATAAACAGTAACTCCTGAGAAATTTAGAAAGCTCACTAGTCGGTCCAAGAAGGATTGCCGACCGACTGGATCGTCATCTAGTCGGTCGGTGCCCCTTCTTATACCGGCTAATGAGCACCAAAAGTTCCGATACGGAGCGCGGAGCCCCGGGATCGAATCCTAAGACTCCTAGGCTTGATCTAACAGTTAGATATGACCGTTATGAAGTCCGTCACGAGTGACATACTTCGAAATCGACGATCCTAAGGAAGAAACGAGAAAATACGACGAATCGATCGAAAATGAAAGTTACGGAGACGAAAATCACACAAGAGGAGAAAATCCACCAAAACATATATTATATTATAATAAATTCAGATACAAGGAAACCAGTCGTTACAGATTGGTTTGCAAGAGATTGGACCAAGGTTAGGGTTTTCAATCGTGATTCTATACCAATACCCGTTTGCAAGAGATTAGACGGGTAGGAACTATCTCAACCTAGGTCGAAGCTCGAGTTTGCACAAGAGTGGACTCGAGATACGATTGAACGATGATGTCGATCCTAATGCTAGCGGCTTATGTTAGGCTTTGCATGAGAGTGGGCCCTAACCTAGGTTGGCTATAGACTGGCAATAGCGCGAGAGCGTGAGCTTGATTCTACATCTAGTTGCGACTAGTTCACCTAGGATTCAAGTCTAGCAATGATGAAACCTACGAATCACAACGACGAGATACGGTCCGTAGCGGGGATTCCCTATCCCTAGGTATTTTATTTTATTGATATTTCCATAGACATTTGAATGATTGTGAAGATTTCACCCCAAATCATTTTCGACCATTTCGATAGCTAGGTGATTGGAAAGAGACACTGTCATTGTTCCTCGCTGAGTTCGATACCCGCTCGCCGCTACACCGTGCACTTGCGGTAAGACTACGAGTCGCTTGTCCCGGGTGCGTGTGCATCCCGGGGCGCGATCATGTTTTTGGCGCCATTGCCGGGGACAATTTTCAGCTCGGCCGAGCGCAATGAACAGTTCTGCCCGAGCACAGTTTTCAACACAGATTCATCAACTTGTAGAAATGTCCTAGGACTCATCCGAACTCTGTTTTGCACGTTCTTGGTGGCGTTGGAACCGTCAAAAAGTCTACTATCTGAGATAATGTAAAATCTAAAATGATAGCAGATCTTCAAAGAGTGAAGGGCTGTCTAGTTTTTTGCACATACTACTCCGCTCGGCCGAGCGCAAGTTCCGCTCGATCGAGCATGCCCTAGCACTCGATCGAGCATGCCCTAGCACTTGGTCGAGCACTTCTTGAGGCTCCAAACCATGGCTCTGGAATGTGGGAAACTCGGTCGAGTAACCCTTCGCTTGGTCGAGTTAAATTGACAGAGATCGTGGGCTCTTTCTCAGCTTGTCAATGGGAGGGTCGCTCGGTCGAGCGGAATGGCCGCTCGACTGAGAGGCTTGGGATACTGTTGCTCTCTTTTTCCTTCGTTTATCTCTTCTCTTATGTGACATCAGCTCGGGCGAGTGTGATAGCTGCTCGACCGAGCGTGATAGCTGCTCGACCGAGCGATCTGGGATTTGATCCCAGATCAGCTCTCCTTCTGCTTTCTTCTCTCTTTTCTTCTTGATGTCTTCTCTAGCAGCTTTAGCTCATCTTCAAGGACATACTTACTGCTCCAACATCATCGTTCATGTCCTTAACTCCAATTTGATCCGAAACGTTCCAAATTCCCTGAAATACATACAAACGCTCTCAAAGGCAAATAGTTCCAAATAATAGGATAAATGCGTATAAAGTGGAAATTTGGAGGGTGAAACCTGACATGAAATATGCGATAAAACTTGTAATTGATGGACACATCACTCGTTTTACAAAAGCTTACATGGAGATTGGCATCTGCCTCGATGTCATCGCAAAGATGGCTCTTCAGTCAGGTCTCCATAATGGGACTGATCTAAAGTTCGATATATGTAAACAATGATCTTTAAGCTTCTCTTAGCTGCTGGGTAGGATCAATAAGTATATAGCTACATAGGAGGCCTACGGCCGATTAAGCCCCACAACGGATCTTCCCGTAAGAGGGCAAACATCAACCCCACTCGTCCCAGCAAGCATCACATACCTGAGAGATGCTTCGACCGAGCTGATCACCCTTGGGTAGGTGACAGGATGTACATGTCTCCTGAGATACGAGTCTTCACCACCCTGACAACCATACCATTAGAGATACTCGCCAGAGCAGCAAAAGAGTTCGATCCTCTATGCCCTCTGCTCGAGACCCCTAAGACAGACAAGACCAAGTATTAAAACTACCACAATGGGTTTGTCCATGTCACTGATGACTGTAGGATTCTTCAGAATCAGATCGAGTGCCTCATCCATAGGGGGCGACTTCAGAAGTTCATCAAAGCTCTAAAACCTGAGGACCAAGATGCAAGGCCTCAGGACAAGGGCAAGGGTGTGGTCGGCCCATCTGAAGTTGTCTATGTGATCTTTGGGCTCGTCACCATCATGGGCTGCAACCTAGCTCAATAGTCCAACCGAGCACAAACGAGCCACGCTCGACAGGCACATAACCAACCGACCGATTTTGAGGTCACTGTTATAAAGCGGGCCTTGAAGCAGCTCAAGCTCTCCGACGAGCATTTTCTCTTCAATGAAGATGAGGCAAGATGCCTCCATCACCCCCATAATAATGTGATTGTGTTCAACTTGCAGATCGCCACTAGCATGGTTTGCTGCATCTTGATTGACAATGGGAGTGCATTGCCATCCTTTATCTTGATGCGTTCTAGAAGCTAGGCATCCTCAATGACGTCTTGCAACATGTGCTCACTAACCAATCTGGTTTCACATGAGCTTAGGTAGTTTCGAAGGGGATGGTCTCCCTCTAGGCGGAGTTCGACACGTCACCTTGCTGGTAGGTACGGAATGTTAACTTCATGGTGGTCAACTATCCTGTAGCCTTTAATGTGATCATAGGGTGGCCGACCCTCAATGTCATGTGAGCGATTACTTCCACCTACAATCTCTTGGTGAATTTCCCCACCACTTGCGTGGTCGGCGTCCTCCATGGGATACAGTCAGAAGCCAGAGCATGTATGGTCATGGCCAGCAAGGTGGCAACCGCTTACCCAGTACATGCCACTGGCATCATGGATGCACTGCAACCTGAAAAACACCCTAGAGGGGGGGGGTGAATAGGGTGTGTGGCACAAATTTTAAAAATAATCACAATCACAGAGATAATCAGACACAGATATTTTTAACCGAGTGGCTCCCCGCCAAAACTCCGACCCCAAGACCTATGAGGATTTCACTCAATAAACCTGATCACACTTACGGGTAGTGATCTCACCGTACACAGATATAGTTCAAGAGTTAAAGCACAGCGATAGCTTCAGAGTAAAGCTATTCACAATACAATCTTACAACTAAAACAGATTCAAATAGATTTAATACTGCGGTGAAAAATCAGAAAGATATCACCGTGATAAAGTTTGTGAGATCGTGATTGAATGGACATAAACGGTTCGCTGATCCGATTTCTGGAATGGAAGATATAGTCTTCGGAAGATGACTGCACGAATCTGAATTCTGCAGTGGCTGATCTGTAGTAAAACGTCCAAACTGAGTATGATCCTGTGGATTGAGCAATGGAGACTATCACCGTTGCGAAGTGCATGAATATGTGGTCGCGTGGACGCAAATGGCTCGTCGATCCAACGTCTGGATCAGGAGATATGAGCGTACGAAGTCAAATGCACGAATCTGGAATCTGCAGTGACGAATCTATAGAAAAACGCCCGAATTGTATATGATTCTGAGGACTGAGCAAAGGATTCTATCACCATTTCAAAGAGCATGAAGATGTGGTCGCATGGACGTAAACGTCAAGTCGATTCGACGTCTGGATCAAAAGATATGAGCGTACGAAGTTGAATGCACAAATCTGGAATCTGCACTTGAAATCTGCCCTTGCACAAACCGTGAGTTTGGAGATTGAAATCTGTGGCCATCAGTCGCTGGAGGATGTCTCTTACGGTCACAAGCCTTTGCCACAAGTTTCTCTTCAACACAACAGGAAGAAGATGAGCACTTGTTTTTCTTCGCATGGATGTTGCGCAAGTTCTTCAAGCTGCTTCATTTTTACGGCCTTCTGCGTCTTCTTCAAGTCACGGTTATCAGAAAAAAATAGAAGCTGCCGCCCATAACTGATTTAAGAGGATAAGGATTTTGTAATATGAAATTTGTGTTGTGTGTGATATTCGGCAGCACAACAAAAAAGATGTTTGTGTGATCAAAATCTGTGTGCATACATTCAAAACTCAAAAGCACCACCAAAAAAGTCAAATAAAAGATCAGATGGTGTGTGCATTGATCAGGAACGCACCAACAGAAAACACAATTGATATTATCTTTTTTAATGTGTGGTTCCCCGCTTGTGTTTTTTAAATGAATAGTGCGGCTGGAACAATTCTTTTGTTTTTTGAAAATTGCAGTTGCATCAAAAAGGAATTTTGTAATTGAAGATGTCGCACCTTTTCAACAGACTTTGGTGGTGTAGTTGTTTTGCGTCTATCTAGTCTTGCGTGATAATGGGATGAGATTTGTGAATAGGAGATTGAATAGGAGAAAATCCATTGAGTATCCAATCACATACTTAACCAATTCAAGTCTTCGTTTGAATCTGAATATAGATAATGTAGAATCATTTGAATTTTCTTTTTGCATCAATGTCCACATACACGCTCTCTCTTGCATACAAAATTTATTTTGCATTATGCTCACTGAAATCACTTAATGAAAAATGTTAGTCACACAGCTTGTTTGTCGTCATCAAAATTATAACGTACAACCTAGATAGTAGACTAACTAGGCCAACAATCTCCCCCCTTTTGATGATGGCAAACAAGTCTAGAAAAATTGAGATATGATATTAAAGAGAAAGTCATATAGTACACATGATTATAAACATCATACAAGGCTCCCCCTATCGATGTGCTCTCATGAAAAGTTGTGACAAGCTCCCCCTTAAAATGTGCATCTCTCCCCCTTGTGCATTATTTTTCTACTCTCTCCCTTTTTCCATTAATCAAAAAGATGACACAAAAATTGAAGAGGTTAAGAATGAGACATGAAACAAGTTTAGCATATCGAAGAAACAAGAAATTGATGACGATGCTCAAATTAATGTGTTTTCCCCACGAACTTAAAGTATAACAAGTCTCAGGAGAATTGAAAGCATACGGTCGTTGTAAGAAATATAACAAGAAGATGTTGTATTATGAAACACTTTGACAACATGAAGGGTGCTTAGAAACTAAGAGATGAAAATATAAGATTATCTAATACAATTTGTGAGCCTTCGTTAACATGGAATAATCAATAAGTAATGTATAGGGAGACACCAATCAAGGGATTCCATGGTGTTAAATTTCGGGTCCTTTGGAATTGAGGTGCGCTAAGTGGTTACTTCATCTACCATATTTCGTACGTATTGCTCAACAAACCCTCGAAATCCGGTTACTAGCCGCCGGTATCAATTTGTAGTATATTTGAAGATGTTTTGCTATTCCCTTTTTCTTTTTCTTTTTCCTTTTTTATAAATGCTCATTGCATTTTTTTTATGTTACAATGTTGGTGTCTCAGAATAGTGACGCATGAAAGCATCGATATACTCGACTCCTACTAAATAATTTTCCATAGATATTTAAGCGCACAAAATTGTAAGGAGAAAATATAAATTTAGAAACTTTAGAATCTAAGCACATCCAATTGTCTCCATAGTTTATACAACTCAATCAATCTATTTGATTCGTACAATTTGGCATGCTTACGAGTTTCACTTTTTCATTAATAATTCAAGCATATGAATTTTACAATAATATGGTGCATCATCATCAAAAACATTTTAATGTTTCTAAGATGTCTAACAAGGTTCATATTAAATTCTCAACCAAAATCAATAATAGTGATGACGATCATGCATGCACATACAAAGAATGATCAACCCCATGTTGAGATAAAAATAGTGTGCAATGTGTGTAACATGGATACAATTTTTAAGCATGTATATGTGCATGGATATTCGTGCTACTGCTCAATTAGTGACATAATCCCCAACTCCCTTCGAATGAAGCAAAATTGTTTTTGGTTTAAGGGCCATCAAATTAAAGCTACTTCTAGTGCATATACCTTCCGTCGTGTCTCCAAGGATTTGGTTCTTTGGATGATCATTATTGAAGTGCCAATCCTTAGGGAGATCTTGTGATAACGTAGTAGCTTCTGCTTCTTTTGGTACACCATCATTGTTGTTCTCTTGCTTATTGGAATTGCTAGTGTTTATCTCCAGTCCATCCAAGCCACCTGCAATATCTGAAGATTCAATGATACCTTTACCCAAGATTTTGCACTTCTTTCCATCTCCAAGAATAACTGTCCCTCCATTTTTCCTTGATAGCGTCATGAAGAGGGATTCGTTGCCCTTCAAGTGGTTCGAGCAACCGTTATTAAGGTACCAAATGCTATCATTTTCCACTTGAAGATGCACCTACAAAAGAAGATTCACCCTTTGGTAACAAAATTTTGGATCCACAATTGTTAGTACGATGCTTTGGAACCCATATAAAATATTTAGGATAATATTTGGCCAAGCAATCATTCATAACATGCCCACTTTTGTTGCAATAAAAACATGTAACATTGAAATGCTTATTAGTAGATGACATATGATTTTTGTGCATGCAATGTTGAAAGCTCATGTCTCTTGCAAAATTCTTTTCAATGATCTTCCTAGTTTTTTATTAGGTTGTTTTTTCTGAAAGCCAAGACCATGTTTACTAGATTGTTCATTAAGCCCATTTATCATCTTATTAAAGCTTTTTTGGCTATTTGTGAATTTCTTTAATGTCAAGCTAAGATTTTGATTTTCATTCTCAAGTTCACTAATCTTAGTCTCATATCTTTTTTCTTTTTCGCTAGTTTCTAAATCGATGGCTATGTGTTTTTCTTTTATTAAATTAGATTTTTCTTTTTCAAGCTCTTCCAATTTTTCTTCATATCTAGCCACTTTTAGGTTCAACAATTTTATTTCAGAATCTTTAGACCCAAGAATGCTAATTTTCTCCTTTAATTCTTTAGCTAAATTAACGTTGTCAAGCTCTAACGTAGCCAATTTTTTATTAGTATTTTCTAGCTCTAAGGTTTTTGTTTCTAATTGGGTTTCATCAAAATTGTATATTATTTCCTTTTGTTCTTTCCATTTAACAAAAAGCTCATCTCTCTCTCTTATCATGCTCCCTAGTTCCTCTTTTAATGAATCACGAACTTTTTTTAGTTTAAGGAATTTAGGACCCATTTCTTAGAGGAGTTCTACAAGAAATTCATAAGCTTCCGTCATGCTAGAAAACATATCATCACTAATATTCATTTCATCATCAAAGCTTTGAACAAGAGAGCTAATTTTTACCTTTTTGTTTCTAGCCATAAAGCAAGTTCCAGTGTTGTCGTTCCAGTCATCATCTGAGGAGAGCTCCTCAGCGTCACTTTCTCCCCAAGTATACACAATTCCTCGCTTTGATGTCCTCTTTTTTCCATCACTAGTCTTTTCCTTTCCTTTTCCTTTCAGAAGTGGACATTCTGCTTTCATGTGCCCTCTCTTGTTGCATCTGAAACACTAAGGTGCAGAACTTTCTCCATCATCTTCTTCGTTTTTCTTGGTTCCCCAAATGTTTCCCGTCATTCTTTTGTTGTTTTTCATGAATTTCACAAATTTCCTTGTAACAAGAGCCATGCTTTCATCGTCTGATTCATTCATCTCCTCCTTGAGCATTTTGGAAACTTGTAAAGCTAAGTTTTTTTTCCTTTGTTTCCTCCTTCTTTGGTGTGCTATCATTGGCCATCTTCAATTGAACCTCATAAGCCATTAATTTTCCCATTAGCTTCTCGAAACTGATATCTGCCAAGTCATATGCTTCTTCGATTGCTGTCCTCTTTTGAATCCAAACGCCAAATAAAGAGTATAAAATCTTTCAAACCAGATCTTCCTCTGGGATTTCCTTCCCTAAGGATTTCAATGGATTGACGATATCTGCAAAATGAGAAAACATAGCATCAATAGACTCATTAGGCATTATAGCAAAATTTTCATATTTCTGTAATAACATTCTAATACGAGTTTTCTTAACTTCGCTAGTTCCCCCATGAGTAACTTCAAGTCTCGTCCAAATATCCTTAGCAGTGGAACAAGAACTAATACAGTTAAATTCAGTTTTACTAAGACCACAATACAATATGCTCATGGCCTTAAAGTTTAGATTTTGTAATCGATCATTTTCCTTTAGCTGTTTAGGAGTGGGTTTATCAAATAGTGTAAAACCTTCATTGATTATTTTCCATAATGCCATATCGGTACCTTTGATGTGTATGGACATGTGTTGTTTCCAGTAACTATAGTCCATACCATCAAATAGAGGAGATCTGAGATACGACTGACCTTCTCTTTGATTGTGCGTGTCATATGAGTATGTGTGCGGAATTTATGCCATAGGATCGAAATTCCACTAGACTTTGAGTCTAAACGGAATCCCGCTCTGATACCAATTGAAAAACACCCTAGAGGGGGGGTGAATAGGGTGTGTGGCACAAATTTTAAAAACAATCACAATCACAGAGATAATCAGACACAGATATTTTTAACGGAGTGGCTCCCCGCCAAAACTTCGACCCCAAGACCTATGAGGATTTCACTCAATAAACCTGATCATACTTACGGGTAGTGATCTCACCGTACACAGATATAGTTCAAGAGTTAAAGCGCCGAGATAGCTTCAGAGTAAAGTTATTCACAATACAATCTTACAACTAAAATAGATTCAAATAGCTTTAATACTGCGGTGAAAAATCAGAGAGATATCACCGTGATAAATTTTGTGAGATCGTGATTGCATGGACGCAAACGGTTCGCTGATCCGATGTCTAGATTGGAAGATATAGTCTTCGGAAGATGACTGCGTGAATCTGAATTCTGCAGTGGCTGATCTGTAGTAAAACGTCTGAACTGAGTATGATCCAGTGGACTGAGAAATGGAGACTATCACCGTTGCGGAGGGCATGAAGATGTGGTCGCGTGGACGCAAATGGCTCGTCGATCTGACGTCTAGATCAGGAGATATGAGCGTACGAAGTCGAATGCGCGAATCTGGAATCTGCAGTGACGAATCTGTAGAAAAACGCCCGAACTGTGTATGATTCTGATGACTGAGCAAAGGAGTCTATCACCTTTGCGAAGAGCATGAATATGTGGTTGCATGGATGCAAACGTCAAGTCGATTCGATGTCTGGATCAAAAGATATGAGCGTACGAAGTTGAATGCGCAAATCTGGAATCTGCACTTGAAATCTGCCCTTGCACAAACCGTGAGTTTGGAGATTGAAATCTGTGGCCACCAGTCGCTGGAGGATGTCTCTTATGGTCACAAGCCTTTGCCACGAGTTTCTCTTCAACACAACAAGAAGAAGATGAGCACTTGTTTTTCTTCGCATGGATGTTGCACAAGTTCTTCCAGCTGCTTCATTTTTGCATCCTTCTGTGTCTTCTTCAAGTCACGGTTATCATAAAAAAATAGAAGCTGCCGCTCCTAACTGATTTAAGAGGATAAGGATTTTGTAATATGAAATTTGTATTGTGTGTGATATTAGACAGCATAACAAAAAAGATGTTTGTGCGATCAAAATCTGTGTGCATGCATTCAAAACTCAGAAGCACCACCAAAAAAAGTCAAATAAAAGATCAGATGGTGTGTGCATTGATCAGGAACGCACCAACAGAAAACACAATTGATATTATCTTTTTTTAATGTGTGGTTCCCCTCTTGTGTTTTTTTAAATGAATAGTGCAGCTGTAACAATTCTTTTGTTTTTTGAAAATTGCAGTTGCATCAAAAAGGAATTTTGTAATTGAAGATGCCGCACCTTTTCAACAGACTTTGGTGGTGTAGTTGTTTTTGCGTCTATCCTGTCTTGCGTGATAATGGGATGAGATTTGTGAATAGGAGATTGAATAGGAGAAAATCCCTTGAGTATCCAATCAAATACTTAACCAATTCAAGTCTTCGTTTGAATCTAAATATAGATAATGTAGAATCATTTGAATTTCCTTTTTGCATCAATGTCCACATACACGCTCTCTCTTGCATACGAAATTTATTTTGCATTATGCTCACTGAAATCACTTGATGAAAAATGTTAGTCACACGGCTTGTTTGTCGTCATCAAAATTATATCGTACGACCTAGTTAGTAGACTAACTAGGCCAACACAACCATCTGATGCCCTTGCACATCCTCAGCACATGTCTTTGGCTTCTCCCACTTTGGATGAGCTTGATCCCTGAGATGAGCTAGAACAAGAAGCCCGGGAGACAGACGCACCACATCCTTCAATTGCCTCTCCTTAGCAATATGGAAGAGTTCCGACCTCATCATCAGTGGATGAACTCAACCCTCGAGACAAGTTTGAGCACGATTGAACCACTTCGATGGAGGACATAGGGGACGTCCCTTTCTCTGACTATGACCCCTCTCAGATGGTTCAGATCGGATCTGCCTTACACGACATGACCTTCGAGAGACTCTCATCAGTTTTCTGTGATGGAACATGGATGTCTATGCCTAGTCACACAAAGACATGCTAATATAGATCCAGAGGTCGCAGTCCACCGATTGAACATCAATCTGGTCGTACCTCCAATCTGCCAAAAGAGAAGGTCATTCAATGCTGAGAGGAGCTAGGCAATCAAAGAAGAAGTCGACAAGCTCCTCCGTATAGGCTTCATTAGATAGCCACTTATCCAAAATGGCTTTCCAATATCGTTTTGGTTAAGAAGGCAAACATGTATTGGCAGACATGCATTGACTTTACAGACCTGCACAAGGCTTGCCCAAAGATAAGCTTCTTGCTCCCATGGATTGACCAACTTGTAGCCACTACAGCCAAACACGATCTCCTCAGCTTCATGGATGCTTACTCTGGACACAACCAGATCCGTATGCATGAACTAGACCATGAGTATATAGCCTTTCTAATAGACCGATGCATGTATTGCTACAAAGTGATGCCTTTTGGTTTGCAGATCACGGCGCCACCTACCAGTGTCTTGTAAACCAAATGTTTACAGATCAGATCGACAAGACGATGGAGGTTTATGTTGATGACATGCTGGTCAAATCCATTGCAGCAACGAACTATTTCTCTGAACTGGATGTGACCTTCACGATCTTGTAGAGATACCATATGAAGCTCAACCCAAGTAAGTGCATCTTCAGCGTAGCTTCTAGGAATTCTTGGGCTTCATAATCCATCACAGGGGGATAGATGCCAACCCAGAGAAGATCAGTGCCTTGATCGACTACGGTCCCGCACAAAGGTGAAGGAGGTCTAGTGCCTTACTGATGGGTGTCAGATTTTAACCGCTTCTTCTCCAGAGCCACCAATAAGTGCATGCCCTTTTTTAAGGCACTGAAGATGAGAAAAGATTTCTAAGCAGCCTAGAAGCTCTGACCCTATTTTCAAGCACACTCCTGCCCACTGCAACAAGTACTCCAGAAGCTAGACACGTCAAGGCAGATCGCCAAGTGGGTAGTCGAGCTTGGGGAGTTTGATATCCAGTTCAAGCCCCGGATTGCCATCAAGGATCATGCCTCGGTAGATTTTTTCGTTGAATGCACCTACAATCCTGAATTCTCCCCTCAGGACCTGCTAGAGGATCATAGGATATGGATCATCTACATGGATAGCTCCTCCACTGAACAGGCTTCGGGAGAAAGTGTGCTTCTAGTCAGCCCTGAGGGCACTCACTGCCCTATGCCCTCAGGTTCAACTTCAAGGCTTCCGATAATGAAGTAGAGTATGAAGCCCTCATTGTGTGGGTACGGCTAGCTAAGGTTCAGTGCACCATTTTTTTGTCCGCGGCAACTCCCAACTCGTCGTTAACCATGGCAATGACAGTTACCAGACGAAGAAAGAGGAGCTCCAGGCATACGCCAAGATCGTTCGAACTCAGCTAGCTGACTTTTAGACCACCAGGTGGAGCACATCCCTCGGGCTCAAAACATCACTGCTGACACACTAGCCTGGATTGTGGCAAAGGTATTGAGAAACTTATGAAAGCTTATTTTTATTGCAATCTACATATGAGAATTATATTATTAAATTGCATGAGTATGAATCTTCTAGTTGTAGGATCACTGAACACTAAGCATCACATTAGAGGGGGTCAATAGTGTATTGGAAATTAAAAATGCTAATTAAAATAATTAAGCAAATGTCGAATAATAATTACAACACAATCACAGAGAGACATTAGAAAACACAAACAAGTATGTATCTTGGTTTGGCAATTCCTACTCCAGTCAACCCTCGTAATCCAGGCTATGGATTTTCACTAATGCTCCCTGACCAGGGCACCAAGACTCATACAAGAGTACAATCCCTAAGCGGGACACCAAGGAGTAAAACACTCCAAGGTTACAAATAAGTGATCCTCTAAAATAGTAACCCTCTAATATGTTCTCACAACTCAAGAACTAGGTTAAAACAAAATTGTAAACACAATTACACACTTACCTATGCATTGAATAGATTTACCTATGTGAAGAATGAAGGCATAAAGTGTGAAAAACCAAAGAATTGAAGTTGATCTTGAGTGCAATTGGAAGCTTTCTCTCTTTGATCAAGAATCAAAGCATAACACTTTTCTAAGTGAAAGAAAGGATGAGAGAAAGAGAGAAAATTAACACTTGGATTTTGGCTCTAAAAATGAGATCAATATGTGTAGAGTTGTTGCCAAATCGTAGCTCAAATGGGTCTTAAATAATTCCTCAAAACTACATAAGAACCAAGAAAACAAACACAGAAATCTGTAGTCTAAAAGCTATAAATGGGTAGAAAATCATAGTTATCAAATGTTTGTAGAAGAGTTATCAGACGACTGATCAACTTTTCAGTTGTCTGGCTACAATATTTCAGACGGTTGAAAGAGAGTTGGTTTGAAGAAAAAGATTGACCAAACTCACAGCAACCAGACGTCTGAAGAACAACAATCAGATGGATGTAATACTGTTCAGATGTATGATAACTCTAAATCAGATGTTTGAGCCAACGTTGGTGAGAAGAGAGACATCTCTCGAAAAATAAACCTATTAAAATCAGACGGCTGGAGTACACTAGTGAGGCTTCTGAAAAATTATTCAGACATCTATCCACTGCACTTCAAACGGCTTAAAGAAGGATGTGTCTGACAACATAAAAATAGACTCACCATACGTCTGGGTATCCTACACCAAACATCTGGTCCTATTCTAAAAACACAATGAAGAGTGTTTTGGCCAAAGAACCAAATGGGATGGGTTCAAGGATAATTCTATGAAACCCTATGATGGAAAATGATGCAGAAGTATGTGTATGTGCATTTAATCAAGGCTACAAATATTATATGAAAGAAAAAGAAAAATACAAGAAAAGTGTATAAAAATACATTTTAATAACATTGTCTTCATGCAAAGCTTTTGCTCCATAGCCCTGAATCCATCATCCCATCACCTAATGTTTTGTCTCTATCAATATAATCAATAATTAATCTAAGACTAAAACATATAGAGTCATTTTTAATAACATAATGTGGTGATCATCATCAAAACTTTATTGGCCTTATAAGTGATCACCATTATGTAAAAATAACCAATAAAATCATGCTAATGGCTCCCCTATTTATATGCATATCAAATGTAATAAAAAATGACATAATGCATATAAGTGGACATATCTAATCTAAATATCTCTCCCCTTATCATTGTCAAAAGGTGGACATGCTCTCCCTTGTCATGGAAATCACTCTCCCACAAAATCATGATAATAGAAAAAAGAGATAGTGAAATGTATGATACCTAATATAAAATATAAACAGGGTATCATTCACTATACCATATTCTCCCTAAATCATAGAATACGTCAAAATTTGACTCTATATGAGACATGGAACTGAAGGAATCAATGCAAGATGATAGAAATCAAGTTATGGCAATGATAAATGACATTGTTATAGAAATAAAACATACAAGAATGAACAATGTCAATTTGATGAGATTGGAACAATATCCAATAATGTTTGGAAATATCCCCAAATCATCAAAGAAAGAATATATGCTTCAAAATAAGTTTTTGAAAGTACATAGCATATACAAACTCCACCTTTGTCATTTACATGGATAAACATTGCACATATGACATAGCAAATCCCATAGATCTATTCCCAAAAAATTTGAAAATATTTTCAAAAATGAAGGAAATCACACAAGCATAGGTTAGATGCAAAGGAATATGCAATAATCATACAATCCGATCAATAAATCAAGTGTGTGTGGATCTAAACATTAGGATACCAAAGCCAAGAGGAGTTTGATTTCCTAACAAAATCACTTAAGCAAATCACATCTTTAACTAGTGATTGAATATGCATCACTCTCATGCAATCCTACATTGGTAGGAATCCAAAGTCTTATGGCATTTCTAGTCCTCTTGTCTGGCCTCCTTTTAGGATAAACAGTACCATAATGTCTGAACTCTTGGCATTTGAAACAAGTGACCGTAGGCTGAGACAAGGCATGATAAATAAAGGGATATGGATGCTTGTGTGTAAAAATGATTTCTAAGCATGTCTATTGTGAATGGCTTTCCTCATGGCAGAAAATGAATCATGTTGATTCTCATTCACAACACCATGTTTTACATGCTTCTTATTAACGTTAGTATTGTTGTACAAGAAAACATGGTGCATCTTCTTTGATGCTTGATAGGGTCATTGTTTAGCTCCAAAAGAAGAGGCGATGGGTTGGAAACCAATGTTTGAGACATAACCCAAACCCCAACGATGACTTGACGGATGTTATTGTTGGATAAAACATATGTTGGATACAACGATCATTGACTTCATATTTGATGATAACAACATGAGTAAATGTTCTAATTTGTGTGCTAAGTGTTTTCAGGAGTGGCACCCTTGTAAATCTTCAAAGTGATGACTAAGTCAATTGATGGAGAATTTGCTATACACATAGCAAGTTGGAAGATGGAGAGTTTGCTATACACTTAGCAAATAGGACTTGGTCAAGGAGATTGAGATTATAGCTACAAGTATTGGACCAAGTCAAATTGGAGAGAATCTTACTCAAATCAATTTAAAGATTGATTAATTTCAATTTGATATTGAACTATATCCCCATTGCCATTCTAATCCAATTCAAATTCAATCTCCTAATCAAATCTCTATCAAATCCCAAATCAAGTTGCATTCCTATCTCTAAGCGGATTTCATCATGCCACATCTCTCCTTTCCACAAACCCCTAGGTCTCCTTATATAAAAACCCTCCTCAAAGAGATAAGAGGGTGTCGGCCATATTTATCTCCAAGGCAAAAGCCATATCACGCAAATTCTCCCATTGCTGTAAGCAAGTCACAAAGATCATTACGGCCAAAACTTCAAAGGCCTTCATCAATTCTCCAAGCAACGTGCGGCCTTCATCAATTCTCCAAGCCTAGCTGTAGTCTTTGACCATAGGGGAGCCTTGACATTCATATTCAAACCAAGAGGTGCTTGATCCAACAAAGCTTAACATACTCAACAAATCAGCCGCAAAGATTGACTGCCGCAGATCATCCAAGTGCCAAAGCCCCAACTCCACATTGCCATTGTCGCAACTTCAGCAAGCCATCAAACCCATGCCACAACTTTGAAGGGAGAGATCATCATCCAAGCTTCAACCCTCAAGCTGCAATTTTTGACCAGCTGAGCTCCCATATGCATGCTGCAATTGTAGACTCCATCATGTGGGCCATCAACCCCATGCCGCATCATTGAAGGGAGTAATGAAACCGCAACATAGAAGGAAAGTATTGCAGCCGCAATTTTTGACCCATGAAATTTGCAAGCCTACCGCAAGATTGGTTCCTTTACTAATTGTTTTTTGTGTGCAGGTACATTGAATCAAAGGTGACAGGATTAATAAAGAAGGAAGGGGACAAATGCTAAGTACATGATTATTTAATTGAAGAGAGATAGAAGCTGAGCCAAGCACATTACCGACCCATAAAACCTAGTGCCAACAAGGAGCAGCAACATAGTTGATCAAGACCAAGGGCCGCAATTTGAGTTGCTGAGGGACTTCGGACTACTTCTTGTCAGACGATATCTGACCACGTGCTGAAAGACGGAGACGACTACGGCTACACAAAACTGAGATCTCTAAACTATTATTATTATTTTGGTGTTGTTGTGTTTTGATCTCTGTAGGGGAATCTTTACCTTTTTTGTGAGTTTTGGGGACTTGTCTAATGTGGGCTAAACAAGAGGGTCTTGACGAGTTGTAGCTAGTCAAGATAGAGCATTTACTAGATTGATGGTGTTTTGCATCGGTGGTGTGTGGTACGACTAGGTGTGGAGTGGGAGCTCAGGACTCATTGTAGTTATGCAAAGAAACATATTAATCTAGTATTTGCTTGGGTGCTGGACGTAGGTCTTTGTGTCATGCCCCACTTCCTGAAACGACGGAGCGAGAACGAGACAAAAGTCTGCATGGGCTGGAGCTATGAACTCAAGCCCAATAAGCGTCCGTAGTCATACACCATTCAACGTATAGGTTCTTGCATGCAACTAAAACAATAGAAACATTTCATTATTTTAAAACCACATCTAGAGTTCGTACATGAATTAAACAGCATCAGATGGCCAAAGGAAACTTACAACAATGGTACTATCCCTACCACATGTACTAAAGCAGAATCTAAAGCGGTGACAGAAGAGAGTCTCTAGCAGTCTGCAGAAAAGTGTCTCAGTGTCTACATTAACACCTGGCTTCCTAGGTCAGGTATCTCAACTAGTTCTCCTGGTAACCTGTCTCGTAATCTGACATACATTCAAAAAATTAAGAATGTATATCAGCAAGAGCCTGCAAGTAAAAGTAAGATGGCCCAAGGCAAGGTATGCGAATAATAATAAATTTAAGCATTAATGATGTTATACAAGGTGTCAGCGGCCTTAAACATGGCAACTTAAAGTAAGGCAGAGAAAGTTACTTCTGGCATGGCAGTTCTAAAGCAAAAGTAAAGTAATGAGCATGTCAATTTATATGGACGTGGCAGTGAAGTAAAAAGACGGTACCGAAAAGCAAACATGGCATGGTAATGGCCGTAACGTGTGCTACCAGCGACAAGACAAGACGGTGTGTGTCAAGAGGGTTCACGCCTTACGGTTTGAGGGGGATCAAACCCTCTAAACCGTGCACACGCTCAACCCTACCCCAACCCAAGTGCACAAGACAAGATCGTACAAGGGATCACTCTCTATCTTGGAGAGTGCCCTATTACCCGCAGGTTATCCGTATAAGGGATCACTCTCTCTATCTTAGAGAGTGCCCTATTACTTGCAGGTTGTGTATCCGTACAAGGGATCACTCTCTATCCTGGAGAGTGCCATATTACCCGCAGGTTGTGCAATACAAGCAAATGTGTTCAAAGCAGTTCAAGAGTTTCAAGCCATTACAAGGCATCGTCAATTCACTTAATAGGGGTCCACACACACGCGCATGCAGAAATGCAATTAACATTAATACTACGATAATTTATGGAAATTCGCACACTTGCCTGATTTTAACGTTTTGGATCCAGGTGGCCTGCGGAAGGCATATATATATCTGAGACATAAGATTAAAGCATCAAGCTAAAAAGGTGTTTAACTAATGATATTAATGTACCATATCTATAACATAACTAACTGATAATAAACTATCTTAAATACTATTATAATAAATCTAATGCTATATACTAACTTACCAGAAGTGCACTTATAAAACTGATATAATATGACTAGCATATATTTATATCTGGTTATATCGAAAGTAGCATTTCACAAGGGAGAAATGAAGTTCATATGATAACCTTAATAACAAAGTTTACATTGCTTCCAGTTTTTAATAAACTCACTACTCATATTACTATTCAACTTTACTGTTCATGCATGCTTCAAAGTACAAAGTGCCTTTTAACAAGCTAACCAAAAAGGAACTCAACTTTTATTTAATAGAAAATATATATATATGTATACATAGATAGGTTAAGTTTGTGTACTGTTTACATGCACATACTTTTACAACTTGTGGGTATTATAACAAAACTAACCTATTGTTTAATGATTAATACACACCGTTGTTCAATATACAAATGGTGATTATTAAACTAACACTCTACCATTTAGACTAACATGCTGCTAATTCTTATATCACTAACATATTGATATAATGTAGTCATGCATTAGAGGTTTGTACTGTTGGTATAATATACTGATTACACCACGACACTTATACAGTATGATAGGCCATCTCACTAATAGTTACTGTTCATCTACCCAAAGTGTTATATCAAAGCATTAACAATATGTACCATTAATAGTAACTACTGATACAGAACTTACATGTTGCATGAGTTGCAAACAACAACATCGATGACTGGCGACTTGATGGGATCTGTCGGAGGGGTTGACAGGCGGAGCTCCAGGCGGCTGGTAGTGGCAGGCGGCTGCACAGTGGCGAGAGGATGCAGGAGGCGGGTTCGCTGGCCGTCGGAGTTGGAGGAGGGAACGGCTCTTGCCGCTGTGGAGAAGAGAGGGGGACGGGTAGTTACGAGAGTACTGTGGCTGTAGACTGAGGCAGGGAGAGGACAACGGCAGACAGAGGAAATCGAGGGCTGAGAATGGGTTACTAGGGTTTAAATATAGGAGGGGCTGCTGGTGACTGCCGGAGCACCGGCGATGGGAATATGAAGGAGGGAATCGGCGTGGGGAGAGAGGAGAACATGGGTAATAGGGAGGAGGGATGGCCGACATGGAGAGGGGAGTAACAGGAGGATGATGGCGGTGAGGGGCGTCGTTGTGTAAAGCGACATCAGGGTGGTCTATCGGTGTGGTCGACAGCGGGCAGCGCCGACCGCTGGTGGCGTTCGCGGCGAGCTACATGTGAGGTCAGAAACAGGGCGACGGCGAGAGGCTGACCGGAGAGCTCTGTTTCATTGACATGGCGTCGAGAATGGGGGTGGAGCTTGGGGTTGCTCCAGGCGGTAGGGAGCGGCTGTCATCGCCGTCTCCGACGACAGGGACGACAGTGGGCTCGGTAGTGCTGTGGGTTGCCGCAACGAGCGGTTTCGGATCTGGGAGGGGGTGCTGCATGTGGAGTTGGACTATCGGGTTGCCGGAGAGCGGCTACGCGTGCGATGGACGGCACTCCGACGCCGACGAGGGAAAAGCCAGGGGAGATGGCAAGGTAACTTCTTTTGAGGGAGGAGCGGTAAATATTTGAGTGGCTGCTCCTTGGTTTTTCTTAGACCTAGGTTTAGGCTATTATTATATAGAATATGAAGTGAGAGTTATTGGGGGGGAGAGTAACGTGGAGAAATGTGGAGGTGCACTAATTGGGGAAATGGGTATGCAGTTAGGATATAATTTAATAGGATTGATTTTGTTTTGATTTAGGAAAATTAATAGCCAAAAGTTAATTAGGAAAGTTTCTTTTTGAAATTTTTAAAAAGATTTGTTTTAAAAATATTTGTTAGGGAAATTAAGAGCTAAGTTATTTAGGCAGGTTTGAAAACATATTAATAATTAGGGGAAATTAAGAGCAAGAGGTAATCAGGGAAGTTTGAATTTTAAATATTAATAGGGAAATTAAAGCTAAGCTAATATGGAAGGCTTTGAGTCATACTAATAATTAGGGGGATTAATGTGTTTAATGAGAGAAAATATTACTAATTTAGTCAAGCCTTTATTAGGGTTTAACACAGAAAGTTTTGAAAAGGGTTTGAATTTTGACTGTTAAACATTTGAATTTAAAAAAATTTAAATTTTAAAAATAACAATAACAAGATTTAAATAGACTAATTTAATGTAAGTATATTAATGAGGTTAACACATCAGTGTACTAATAACGACATACATAAATAGAACTCAGTTCTAGTGTATCCGAAAATACAGGTTATTACATCCTACCCACCTTAAGAAAAATTCCGTACTCGAAATTCTCATCAACCAAGATGCGTGGAATAAGTGATGGTTATGCTCGCACATTTCCTCTTCCAATATACACACGTCACAGACTCTACTATGCTCACATACTGCCCAGAAATAACAATCATGCCATTTCACAAAACGCTCAATTATTAACACTAATAATAATAGCAGGAGTAATGATAATACTAACACTAGGTAACAATTATACTTATATTAACACTCACCCATACATCACTAATTATATATCAATAATAATACTAATATACCACAACCGATACACAATATTATTAATACATTGTCTTCACACCATACAATTTAAAGTAATATGATAATTAAAGCAATTACTAACACTTCATTATACCTATATACGTTACTAAATTCTATTAATACACCACACTTAAATATAACACGATTAATAGAATACCATTATACAATACAATAACAACCAACATTATAATTAAGACAAATAGTAACACTTTACTATTCACACATATGCAACAACTTATTAACTGTAAGTGTGCCTTCACCTTGCACACCTACATCATTACTAACACACAAGGTACTATCATATTTATACAATCATAATTCACAACCATGTAGTTTTACACGTCAAACATACACGCTACCCAATACTAATAGATAATTACAATTATATTCAGTCAAATAACGTTACAATAATACAATTACTGTCACGCCCCGCTTCCCAAAAATATGGAGGCGAGGCGTGAATAGGTCCGCTCAGACTTGAAGCTGTAAAGCTGCAAGTCCGATAAGCGTCAATTAACTTTAACTGGCAGGTCCTTGCAAATGCGATACGAAACAAAGATAATAATAACGGAAATGAGACAAAAAGAAATCTCAGAATATCCATAAAATAAGTTTCAACATCACAGAAGAGCCACCAGGCTAAAAGAAAAAGAGTCAAAAGGCCCAACCATGGCCAACAAAAGTACAACGTACAAAGTAAAGGTGCCACGCACCGACAACTAACAACAATCCTAAAATAAAAGAAAGCTCAGCAAGGTCACTAAGAATGGTCACCGGTAGCAACAAACTCCTCCTGGACAGACATGGGCTCAGGCTCAGCGTCAGCAAATATCACGTACTCAGCAACGGTCTCTGGCTCAGGGTCTAACATGTGACACCCAAAAGAGCAAGGGGCACATGTCAGCAAGTCTACAAGAGACTTGTGCAAGGAAACTGAAAGTGAAAGTAAACAACCTAGCAGTTCTAGCATGATGCAATGACATGGCAGATATAGCACGAGTGCAACAAGTAAAGTAAAGTACTAGCATGGCATTTAAATCATGGCATGGATGTCAAGTTTTACAAGAACAAACACAAGTACAAGGACAAGTCTAGTAAGCACGTCGTGCACAGAGATTATGACTTTTGGCTAGAGTGGCTGCACGGCCAACTCCTAGCTCAAGTGATCGCTTATCCCTACCCCTCCACATGTATCGAGCCAGGGCCTTACCCCCGAACACGGAATGCTCGCTTCTGGATCACGAGCCAGGAAGTGTTATTCAATATGGCATAGGGGTGCACCTAGGCTCAACAAGGAAGTTGGGCATTGGCTTTTGACCAACACATGTAGCCTGCTTCTGGATCACGAGCCAGGAAGTGTTTTTCATGATGGCATAGGGATGCACCTAGCCGGAACAAGGAAGTACAAGTATTGTAGCATGTGCTACGAATGCAACATTTAACTTGGATGACATGTAAGATGCAATGCATGGCAGATAACAGTTTAAGTGCGTACAAATAAGGAATTTAAACGTGGCAGATAACAATGCATGAATGACAAGGCAGGGTGACAGATCTAGCTTCGTTGTCAAGCTAGATCTTAAAGTTACGTCTAGACAGCTATTATATCACTGTCTAGTCTCTTTTACGCTAAAAACAAGGAAGTGGCCTAGAACATGGCCCTAAGCAAAAGTTGGCAAGTTTCACTTGCCTGAAGTCAAACATCCAGCAAATATCATCCAACCAGTCCAGTCTACCTATGTTCTCGGATCCACCAGCCTACAGTACCAATTTAAGTTATATTCATTAGTGAATTATCAGGCAACCAGAAAACCAATTTTTATCTTGTTTAACAGGGTTAGGTTGGGGGTCCTAAGAGTGCAGAACGTTACCTCAACATGACGCGAAAGATACACTGGCGTCGGGTAGCAACGTCAGGGGTTGGAATAAAGGAACACGCTCCAAATCCAGATTCCAAACAAGATTCCACGCTCGCCAATCCTCGAGCAGTGTCCAGATCAGCGATTAAGATTCCAACAGTGAGTAGGGTGCCTGTAGGCGTTTCTACGGCTTCCGGGAAGCCGTATCAACCAACCGGGATGAACGGCTTGGCGCACGCAAAGTATATGACGTTGAGCGTCGTAGGAGATGTTCGTGATGTCGGAAAGCACCCCTAGGAGCAGTAGGGGACTGCTGGAAGTCTCCAACAGCGAGGAGTTACGGTAAGAACTTGGCGATGCGTCGGTACGTCGAAATACACGCGTAACGACTAGATTTCTCGCTGTTTCGAAGCAAGGCGGCTGAGGAACTGCTGCGGGGGTGAAGAAACGATGAAGGGGGGTCAGAGGGGACCCATGGCGACGGTGGGAGGTTGCGACAGTGGTAGCAGCGGCTGCCGTGTGGAAAACACAGCCCCCCCCACGACTTTTGCAGTGGCTTACGGCAGCTAGGGGGCCCCACAGCGACAGCTAGGGAGGAGGGGAGGTCGACGACGAGGTGGGGGTCGTCGGCGATGGCAGCTGGCCGGAAAAAACAGGACATCGACCGGTTGGGGTGTTTTGCGGGCTGCTGCTGCTTCACGGGCGGTCTCCGGCGAGAGAACAGCGGCCCACGGGGTGGAGGAAGGTCGGGGGATGAAGAAGACTCACCGGCGGAGATCTTGTCATAGAAAGAAGGGTGGAAGTCGGCGTTACGGGGTGTTTTGCGTGAGTAATAGGAGAGGGCGGCGCTCTCTCGTTGATGCTGTGAAAAAAACCTAGACCCAGGTCATTTTTATATAGGCTAGGGCAGTGTGTAAGTGGGCTCTAGAGAGAAACGTGGGTAGAGGGCTGTTGGGTTGCGTTTTTTTTTGTTTATAGGAAAAGTTTGGTTTTAAAAAGTAATAACACCTATTAAAAGCCCAACTCAAACCTCTCTCCCCTCTCTCGTGGGTTTGTGTGCGGTCAAATAATGGGGCTGAGTCAAAGAATGTTATAGGGATTAAAATAAAATACTAGGGAAAAATGTTCCACATGAAACTTAGGGTTAAAACACAATGGGTTGGGCCAAAAGTGAAAGTAGGTCAAACGAAGTCCGAAAATTGTGAAATAAATACTGGGGTGACCGGGATGACGAGAGAAAGAAGACAGAGAAGACGGATCACAATTTCGACGTCGAGAAACGAAATTAAAAATAAAAAGGTCTAGCGACAAAAGTGAAGATCGTGACGTCTCTTCAAATAAGATCAAATCGTGGGAGAACGACCCGTGAAATGACGTTCCCAATTAACACCACAATTTTAATACTCTTAGAGAGGTTCACAACGGCATATCACACTATAAGGTTTGGATACAGAAAAGATCTAAAATAAATACGTGTACGAAAAGCGTGTATAGGATACGGGGTCCAAAAGCGATGGTAATCTCAAGTTGGGCACACATCGGGGGTTGGCTTGCTAAGGATGCAACCAAGGTGCTACGGCCCTATCAACTCAACGACATGACTCACATACCAAGCACAAGACCAATCAGGTACCCGAAATTGCTATACGCACAGCCGTATGACGAATATCGAGTACCGGCCGTTACATCCTCCCCACCTTAGAATAAAGTCCGTCCTCGGACTTTCTAACTATAAATATAACTCTCACCAGACTAGTAGCTATCCCGATCATATCACATTATAATTCAACCAGGTATAGTCATTACAAATGCTTATACATGCACTAGGTAGTTAAGCAGTAGCACTACTCACATGTATATATTCACGCACATTATACACTTATACCTATTATAGTCAGTCAAATTTATACACGTATTTCAATCATATATATATATATATATATATGCATACATCCCTTATATAATTACCACTTACCTAGCACAAACAATAGTTCAGATACTCACATAAGAATAGTCTCACACTAGCAAATACAATCATTGCTCTACGTATAGATAGCTACCTATGCACAAAACAAACATGGGTATACTACTCCCTATTATTCATCCGATACCAAACATCTCAACACATGTAGTCACACCATACCATTATTGAATCAAGTTTCACTATATCTAATATACATTCACCACTACTATAATTTCACAATGTATAGTCATTCAAAAGCATGCAAATATTTCACCATAACTTCACATCACATACGGCCCTATAACTATACTCACGACACGCCACTCATATCATAGTCACCAAAACTTATAACTAGGCACATACTTACCCGTGCATGGTGCACACCCATGCACGCTAATATTTCATTCATATATACCAATCATACCATTATATACTCAGCACATCCACACGCCTAGTTTAGCTAGTACACATACGTTCACACAGGCAAATCCTTAGTAAATAACTATACCACAAGACCAACCCCTATAACTATATATTGGTATAGTGACCCACAATCATGTGCGTAACACAACCAGGCACAAACACTCCTATCACTATACATACATCAAACATCGTTATATGCAAATTACAGACATTCATAACAATGTACTTAGAGTATACCCACTCAAGCTTGAGTGAGACTCGAAACACATATCAGAATACTCTTTATACGTAACACGGTATTTATAACTATACCAATACCACTCCAATGTATACACATCTACCAATATAACCATATACATACCATATGTCATTCACACTTAATATTTAGTCAGGTAACACCCACATAGTTCAACCACTTTATTTACCATAATAATATTACAGACATCAGCACACGTATAATTATAATACCCTCCCTAACACATGCATTGACGGTATAGTCACACACATGTAGAACATATATTCACACCATAGCCATCTACCTATAACTAGTATACCAACACATATACTTCATACATAGTTTAAGATACACATTAGTCGTGTATACCTCATGATATACATGCATACAACATCCCATAAAAGCAAGCAATACCAATCAAAATTATAATCCTACTACCATATGTATAACACCTATATACTCATGCGGTAAACACATAACTACTTACATCTAATCACAATACATATCTACATGCGAGCACATACTCACACGTACTAACATATAGGTCATATAATAGGCCTACTCACTTAACTATACGTACACCTGTTATTATCACACCTAACATACACATGGCTTTACCAATCACATTATTCAACCATTATAAGTATCTCCAACTACATACACCCCATTAGATATTCCAACACTGATTCTTATATACACAGGCATCTATAGGGTGGTATAGCTATCCTCACTCATATCTATAAATACTAACACACATACAACTTCATAACGTCATGAATAACTCTGAGTATGTATATATCGCCCAATAGGCTAACATTAATATACTATAGGGGAGTACACTCATTCAAGCCCACATACTCAACTTGGGTACATGCACCACAACAACATCACAAGGGTCCAAGGGCCTATTAACAAATTAGAGTTGGCACAGTCATTGACGAGCACTAAAGCCTAAGCAATAGAGGGAGATCGAGGTCGAAAGCATGACGAGCGAAGGATCGATAAGCACGAGTTCAGATAGGACAGCTATAAGGAGACGGCTTGGTTAGGTGAAACATTGACTCAAATATGAATGTTAGGTAGAGGAAAGGGAGATGTAGTGATACTCTTATAGGATACAGAAAGAAAATAGTGTAAATAACATAAGCCAAAATACGTGAAATTTGAAAACTGTTGTACTACCAAAGTTAGAGTCCTCGTCTGTATAAAATATTTGGAGATCGATGAAACAAGTTGTTCGAAATAAGTTTGAGTCGAATAGATATAATAAGAGAAAATGGTTTATTGGCTTATCGAAAATTATTATAAGGAAGAAGTAAAACATTCACATGAACATTAAGGACATAGGTTAGAAAAATATTATGCGGCAGTAATTTAATAATTTCGGCAAAAGTTTCGAAATTCAAAGAGTGAAATCATATCAACTATAGTGTAGAGAATTTAAGCACAAGCTAAATGTTTTTGCAAGTCTTAAAACAGGAGAGAAATTTCAAATAAATAATATTGAAATAATTTTAGAGAAATCCGAAATTACCAAACGAAACTGATTTATACAAAGATCTTAAAGTATGAACACAACGAGCCTAGAACTGTTATATAAAAAAATAATAATTGAAGTTCTATTTATCTTGGAAGATATTTTAAAGTATAGATGGTAAATGGCGAAAATGAATTTTGTAGTTTAGGAAAAAGATGATATATCGAACTATCAAAATAGTAATAAAGTTTTTTAAAAACAAAATGCGGGAAATATAGGTTAGCAAATAGCTACAAGATAAAAATAAATAAATAAATAAATAAAAATAATTTCAACCAATATACTTCAAAATCTATAAGGATTTTAACTCAATCGAATAGTGAGGAATTAAATACATAAGAAGAGGGTTTTAAAACAACAATTAAACTGAGCGAAAGTTGGAAATTGACTTGAAGGTTTTAAGATTTACAACGGAGAAAATTCGAAAGATTTACGATAATCGCCATGAAGCGATCACGTGATACGAGGGCAGGAATAAGATCGCGTGGTCTCACACAAAATGCACCTATGATATGATTCATGAAACTCTACGGAAACTCCTACGGTCGACCAACTAAAGATTAGAAAACCTAGCGCTAAGACTTCCTAAGGAACAAGACTATAATGAAATGCGTTCAGCTTGGCCCGAAATCGATGAACCCAAGCGAACGACTAAGAAATTCTAGTAGTCTAATATGGTCAAAGTTAGGCAAGAACCATTAAGGTAACTCCTAAGGCGATTAAATCAATTCCTAGCAGGGAGTCTAACTAACAATCAGGGACCTCTAACTAGCAAGCTCAGACGTCTAACTAAGTCTTCTTACCACTAGTGACATAGGAAAACGACTAGGCTCAAGGCTTATGATTCGGATGTTGCAATTTATTTAATGGACATTCTATCATTATTATTGTTGTTCCGATAGTTCGCATTTTCAAATAGAACTGCATGGGCCACCAACAAAACATGTCACGTCCCGCTTCCCAAAAATATGGAGGCGAGGCGTGAATAGGTCCGTTCAGACTTGAAGCTGCAAAGCTGCAAGTCCGATAAGCGTCAATTAACTTTAACTGGTAGGTCCTTGCAAATGCGATACGAAACAAAGATAATAATAACGGAAATGAGACAAAAAGAAATCTCATTATATCCATAAAATAAGTTCCAACATCACAGAAGAGCGACCAGGCTAAAAGGAAAAGAGTCAAAAGGCCCAAACATGGCCAACAAAAGTACAAAGTAAAGGTGCCACGCACCGACAACTAACAACAATCCTAAAACAAAAGAAAGCTCAGCAAGGTCACTAAGAATGGTCACCGGTAGCAACAAACTCCTCCTGGACAGACATGGGCTCAGGCTCAGCGTCAGCAAATATCACGTACTCAGCAACGGTCTCTGGCTCAGGGTCTAACATGTGACACCCAAAAGAGCAAGGGGCACATCTCAACAAGTCTACAAGAGACTTGTGCAAGGAAACTGAAAGTGAAATTAAACAACCTAGTAGTTCTAGCATGATGCAATGACATGGCAGATATAGCATGAGTGCAACAAGTAAAGTAAAGTACTAGCATGGCATTTAAATCATGGCATGGATGTCAAGTTTTACAAGAACAAACATAAGTACAAGGACAAGTCTAGTAAGCACGTCGTGCACAGAGATTATGACTTTTGGCTAGAGTGGCTGTGCGGCCAACTCCTAGCTCAAGTGATCGCTTATCCCTAACCGTCCACGTGTATCGAGCCAGGGCCTTACCCTCGAACACGGAATGCTCGCTTCTGGATCACGAGCCAGGAAGTGTTTTTCAATATGGCATAGGGGTGCACCTAGCCTCAACAAGGAAGTCGGGCATTGGCTTTTGACCAACACATGTAGCCCGCTTCTGGATCACGAGCCAGGAAGTATTTTCATGATGGCATAGGGGTGCACCTAGCCGGAACAAGGAAGTACAAGTATTGTAGCGTGTGCTACGAATGCAACATTTAACTTGGATGACATGTAAGATGCAATGCATGGCAGATAACAGTTTAAGTGCGTACAGATAAGGAATTTAAACATGGTAGATAACAATGCATGAATGACATGGCAGGGTGACAGATCTAGCTTCGTTGTCAAGCTAGATCTTAAAGTTGCGTCTAGACAGCTATCATATCACTGTCTAGTCTCTTTTACGCTAAAAATAAGGAAGTGGCCTAGAACATGGCCCTAAGCAAAAGTTGGCAAGTTTCACTTGCCTGAAGTCAAACGTCCAGCAAATATCGTCCAACCAGTCCAGTCTACCTATGTTCTCGGATCCACCAGCCTACAGTCCCAATTTAAGTTATATTCATTAGTGAATTATCAGGCAACCAGAAAACCGATTTTTATCTTGTTTAACAGGGTTAGGTTGTGGGTCCTAAGAGTGCAGAACGTTACCTCAACACGACGCAAAAGCTACATTGGCGTCGGGTAGCGACGTCAGGGGTTGGAATAAAGGAACGCGCTCCAAATACAGATTCCAAACAAGATTCCACGCTCGCCAATCCTCGGGCAGCGTCCAGATCAGCGATTAAGATTCCAACAGCGAGTAGGGTGCCGGTAGGCATTTCTATGGCTTCCGGGAAGCCGTATCAACCAACCGGGACGAACGGCTTGGCGCACGCAAAATCTATGACGTTGAGCATCGTATGAGATGTTCGTGATGTCAGAAAGCACCCCTAGGAGTAGTAAGGGACTGTTGGAAGTCTCCAACAGCGAGGAGTTACGGTGAGAACTCGGTGACGCGTCGGTACGTCGAAATACACGCGTAACGACGAGATTTCTCGCTGTTTTGAAGAAAGGCGGCTGAGGAACTGCCGCGGGGGTGAAGCAACGATGAAGGGGGGGTCAGAGGGGACCCACGGCGATGGTGGAAGGCTGCGGCGGTGGCAGCAGCGGCTGCCGTGCGTAAAACACAGCCCCCCCAGTGACTTTTGCAGCGGCTTGCGGCAGCTAGGGGGCCCCACGGCGGCAGCTAGGGAGGAGGGGAGGTCGATGACGAGGTGGGGGGTCGTCGGCGACGGCAGCTGGCCGGAAAACACAGGACAACAACCGGTTGGGGTGTTTTGCGGGCTGCTGCTGCTTCACGGGCGGTCTCCGGCGAGAGAACGGCGGCCCACGGGGTGGAGGAAGGTCGGGGGATGAAGAAGACTCCCCGGCGGCGATCTTGTCGTAGAAAGAAGGGTGGAAGTCGATGTTACGGGGTGTTTTGCGTGAGTAATATGAGAGGGCGGCGCTCTCTCGTTGATGCTGTGAAAAAAACCTAGACCTAGGTCATTTTTATATAGGCTAGGGCAGTGTGTACGTGGGCTCTAGAGAGAAACGTGGGTAGAGGGCTGTTGGGTTGTGTTTTGTTTTGTTTATAGGAAAAGTTTGGTTTTAAAAAGTTATAACACCTATTAAAAGCCCAACTCAAACCTCTCTCCCCTCTCGCGTGGGTTTGTGTGCGGTCAAATAATGGGGCTAAGTCAAAGAATGTTATAGGGATTAAAATAAAATACTAGGGAAAAATGTTTCACATGATACTTAGGGTTAAAACACAATGGGTTGGGCCAAAAGTGAAGGTAGGTCAAACGAAGTCCGAAAATTGTGAAATAAATACTGAGGTGATCGGGATGAAGAGAGAAAGAAGACAGAGAAGACGGATCACAATTTCAATGTCGAGAAACGAAATTAAAAATAAAAAGGTCTAGCGACAAAAGTGAAGATCGTGACGTCTCTTCAAATAAGATCAAATCGTGGGAGAACGACCCGTGAAATGACGTTCCCAATTAACACCACAATTTTAATACTCTCAGAGAGGTTCACAACGGCATATCACACTATAAGGTTTGGATACAGAAAAGATCTAAAATAAATACGTGCACGAAAAGCGTGTATAGGATACGGGGTCCAAAAGCGATGGTAATCTCAAGTTAGGCACACATCGGGGGTTGGCTTGCTAAGGATGCAACCAAGGTGCTACGGCCCTATCAACTCAACGACACGACTCACATACCAAGCACAAGACCAATCAGGTACCCGAAATTGCTATACGCACAGCCGTATGACGAATAGCGAGTACCGGCCGTTACACTTACTAACATTAACAAGTACATCTAAAGTACATACACTCCTAGTAGATAGTCAATCACCAATTCTAATACACACAGATATTCCTATAGTAATATAGCTATATATATATATATGAAAAGTTAGCGTGGTATTTTATTGGTAATAAAAATTATACAATATACAATAATAGCACATCTAGGCATGTGGTATTAATAGGGAGAGGATAGGGCACAAGCGCCGTCACTCTCCACTATCAATTCCACATCCAAAATGTAGCTATTCAAAGTTTATCACTGTACATGGAAAACCGAACACTGAATTATCCCATGTCCCTAAAATTCCAGTTACTAAATATAGTAGACTCCTCCGTAGTAGCAGGTTCTAAGTCATGCAACACGACTCTGATATCAGCAGCCATCTCCTCAAATATGACAGTCTTGGTTCTCTTTTCCCCATCAAAAATACGACGGTTCCTCTCTTTCCAAATATGCCAAACTGATGCTGTAAGGGCGCTCTTTGCCAGTAAGTCCACTGCGCTTTTCCCTCCGAAATGGTCAAGGTAAAACTTCCCGATCTCGTCAAGTCTAGGAGAAACCGGAGAAGTTACCTGCAGCTGGAGCAAAATTCTGTGGATAATGTATTGAGAATAACTGCATTCATAAAAAAGGTGGTCAATATTTTTCTCTTTGTTGTCATCACATAATACGCAATGGGGCAGGGTAGGAATCCCCCATCTACCCATCAACTCCCTGGTAAGCAACTTGTTCTGGAAAGCCCGGAGTAAATTAATAGACATTTTTGGAGAATGGTGATTGAACCATACTAACTTGTGGTAGGGGAAGAGATGGCGTCGCCGTCGGATACCCTCCCAAGCCTATTTAAAGCTGAACTTCTCTCCTGGCACCCAATCCCAACAATCAGACCCAGGCTTCAATTGGATCCATTGAATCAAAGGCCGAATGGGGTCAAGCGTGTTGTCAGGCTTCCAAGCACCAGCCACCCAATAGTCACATACTTGAAACAACTCTTCTCCTAGAGGGATAACGCACAGGGAACCAAGAGCCGTGTCACCCACCCACGGGTCAACCCAGAACAGCGTGTTTTGCCCATCTCTCACCTGCCTGCGGATGAGTTTATGAGCAAGTGTTCTGCTCTTCAGTAAACGCTTCCACATGCCGGACTGCAGTGCACTATTCTTTGCAGCAAAGAAGCCTACATCAGCCCCGTATATCCTCACAAGGTGCTTAGCCCAAATACTCTCAAAAGTGAGATATCTCCAAGTTAATTTTAGCCCCGCTGCCGCATTCAGGTCTTCTAAAAGCCTGATCCCAATGCCCCCTTCCTCTTTTGGTTTGCAGATGTCTTCCCATGCCCATGCTTTTGAAGATCCCAAAATGAAACGTCGACACATAGAAGTGATGGTTCGCAAAACATTGACTGGGATGTGGAATGCATGCATCCAGAAGGCCACAATACCGTAAATCACTGTCCTCACCAGTTCAATGCACCCTGCTATAGAAAGCACAGAAGAACTCAACCCAAGCATCCTTTTCTTGCATTTATCAACCAACTTGCTGTAGTTGGTAGTCCTGGGGTATTTAGAAGATAGCGGCAAACCCAGGTAGGTGGAAATTGTTGTAGCAATCTTGATCCCCAACATATCTGCCAATTCAATCTTTTTAATAGCCCCTTACTAAACAATCCTGCACTTTTGTCCCAGTTAACCTGGAGCCCAGTATAATTATAAAAATCATCCAACAATTTTTTGATGCCTAAGAAAGAACTCCTATTTGCCCAACAGAACACAAGTAGATCATCAGCGAAAAGAAGATGTGAAATGGATCTGGTGCGTCGCATGGGTTGAATATTACCCATATTAATAGCTCTAGAAAATAGGAGGGAAAAAGCTTCCATAGTACAAATAAGTAAGGGGAGAGGGGGCCACCTTGCCAAATACCTCTATTTCCTTTGAAATAACAATGGGGAGACCCATTTATCATCACGAAGAAGGTAGGAGTGGTTATGCATTCTTTAATCCAGCCGACGAAAATTTCAGGAAAACCCTATTGCTGCAAGAAATAGAGTATGAAGTCCCGATTGACACTATCAAAAGCTTTTCGCAAGTCTAATTTCATACATGCTCTACCACCCATAGGATTGCTGAAGTCTCTGATCTGCTCATGAGCTAGCAGGGTACAATCCGTCAGAAGCCTCCCTTTTAGAAAAGCAGCTTGGTTAGGAGAAATGAGTTCGTGGATGACAATTTTAATCCTGTTGCAAATAACTTTGCTTATGATTTTATACAGGACATTACAGCATGCAATAGGCCTATAATCACCCAGAGTCGAGGCATTATCATTCTTAGGGACCAGAGTTAGAAATGTGTGATTCACCAGTCTGAGAAGCGAACCAGAATTGAAAAAGGATTTAATGGCAGAAGTTACCTCATTCCCAATAATTGCCCAATTATGATGATAGAAATATCCATTGTACCCATCAGGTCCAGGGGGCTTATCTGGTCAGATTTGAAAAACTGCAGTTTTGATCTCCTCATCTGATACTCTCCTGCAGAGCCAAGCTGAAGAACTCTCAGTTAATATACGTTTTGGTACTAGTTTCTCAAAGGAAGTATGGTAGTGATTCTGGTTATACAACTCTTCAAAGAAAGTGGGCGCTATCTTTTCCAAATCATCCTGGGCATTGTTTCGGCTCCCATTCATGTCAACCAGATGGTTCAGATTGTTGCGGCAAATTCTAGACTACATAGCATTGTAGAAAAACTTGGTATTCTTGTCCCCAAGGGTTAGCCAGTCTTGCCTGCTTTTTTGCCGAAACATCCCTTCCTCTAGCTTCATGGCATTGATCAACTCCTTCACAAGATGGTGTTCTTTGCACTGAAGGGTGATAGTCGAATGAATGCCAGGGTGGTTACGCAGGTCCTCTAGCTCCTTCCTGCATTTTTTCACCAAATTTGTAGCATGATACTCCCCAGCCCATGTCCGAAGAATGGGCTTCAATCTTTTTAGCTTCTGTGTCAGCCTATACATTGGAGTACCCTTTACAAGGCCAGCCCAACATGTTTCAAATGTATCCCTGTATCCTGGACATCGACTTCATTAGTTAAAAAACTTAAATGGTTTAGGATCACAGAGAACCTGAGAGTGGAGATTCACCACCATTGGAGAGTGGTCACTTGATAAAGGGTACAGATATTCTGCGAAAGTCTCTGGTAGCAAGTGGACCCAAGATGAGTTACAAAAAACTCTATCAAGTTGTGCTGCTATGCGATCCTTACCAATCCGGTTGTTGCACCAGCTTAATTTGTTCCCCTTACTTTTCAGCTCCTGAAGCGCACACCTACCAATACAATCACTAAAATCCAGAATCATAGACTCATCAAGATTTCTGCCCCCAACCTTGTCCTTAGTGAAGAGGACACTATTGAAGTCCCCACCCAGCACCCAAGGAGCATTTCCAATTAGAGCCAAATCAGCATCTATGCTTTTCCACAGGCTTTTCCTTTCCAACAAAGTATTACGACCATACACACTTGTGATGACACAAGTGAACCCTCCCAAGTTTAAACACTTCACCGACATATGTTGATCGGAGCTCGATAATTAAGTAGCCTTCCAAATTGTGGGATTAAACCCCATAATAATCCTTCCTCCAGGAGAATGATCAAAGTTATCTAGAGAATACCAATCTTTTGGAATCCCCAATTTATTGATGTTAGTTGGAGCCTTGAGCTTATTCTCCAAAAGAATAATAGCAGAGGGATTTATTGAACTAATCCTACTCCGCAGGTCCCTCTGTCGCACCTGATTATTGAGTCCCCTGGTATTCCAAAAGAATAAAGACATTAATCAACATTGGGTGGTTGGCCACAGACTGGTTGTGAACCCTGAGACCTGGTACTTCTCCTGCTAGTGGCCGAAAAACTTGGAACCAGTTTCTTCTTCCCCACCTTGATTTCTGCTTTTCGCCTAATTTGATCCTCTACCTCCGTCTCCCATTCCGGGTTGTCAATAGTTAATCCTTCAGGAACCCTGTCAATGTTCCCCTCATTACAGCCATCACCAATTACCGAATCATGCTGAAGATTGGTATTCTCTTGTGTCTTCAATAGAGTCTCGGCCAGTGGGTTTTTGCTTTGCTCAGCCACCATTGGATTAGAGATGCATGCTGCCAACACAGCCTTCAAAGGCAATCCAGGATCAGGTACCTGTTCATTTAAAAAAGCCAAAGAATTGTTGTTAACCCCTCCCAATTCGGCTACCTCTCCCGGAGAAATGGCAGTCATATTTGTTTGGCTCTCGTAGCCAGGTGTAGAAATGCAAATAACAGGTGAAGCAATGCACACAGAAGCCTGAATAGATTCATTCCGGTCATTCAAACTCAAATGGACCCCCTTCTCTTCAATTAGCTGTATTACCCCTGTAGTATGCTCATTGAGACTAGAAGGGCTTCCAGTCACTTAGTCAGGGTAGGTCCGATTCTGAAATGGGATACTCTCCTCCTGATGCAGGGGGACATTGTCATCCGTGATATGTGGCTGGCCAGGGTCCACTTGCAACTTGACCAACTCATTCTCTTGGATTGAAGGGAGCTTAGTCTTTGTAGGGCACTGTTCATCCTTGTGTCCAAAGAACACACAACTGCTGCATCGAGGGGGTTCTCCTTCAAATTTGGTGTCAATGACCACAATAGAACCGTCATCCAACTCCACCTCAAAGGATGAAACAAGCGGGAGTGATGCATCAATTTCTATCAGGCAACGGGCATATGAAATTCGCTCTAGATAAGCTGTCGGACGATCCAGGCAAATAGGCTTTCCCAACACAGAAGAGATGATATTAAGGCCCTCTATATTCCACATGTACAGCGAAACTCCATGAAGCTGTACCCAAATCGGGATCGAAGAGAGTATATCGTGATCGTGCCTTATATCAAGACTCCATCTCTTTAGAACTACAAGTCTTCCGTCGAATAGCCAAGGCCCTCCAGCCAATACTCTGTTACACTCCTCCTGAGATTCAAACCTGAAATAGAAAAATCCAGTCTCCTTGCTGAAGATTTGAACCCTCTTCTTAGGCTTCCACAACCTCTCAACCCATGAAACTATTTGACTATAGTATGGTATATCACCCAATACGTAGCCCACAAGAGTGTTTCTCCAATTGTCTGCTCCCCGCTGAACCAGATCACCTGGGAACCTGGCACAGACAGAGCCATCATCTCTAGTCCCGGTGGAACATGAGTCATTCCCAGCGCGACCCCATACGTCCGTTGATCGGCACAGTCACCACTCCAAGATATCATTGTACCCATGGTCTTCATACTGATACTTGGCCTAGCAGGCATTTTCACAAGCAGGTTGCGTTTATTGCCAAGATGTTGTAGATGAGCCCCAATTTTAGTCTACCCATTTGCCATTGGTGCCCTCCAGAAAGGAGCCCCAGTTCTATTCTGAAACCAATGCTTGTTCGGCGGTGCGACATTCCGTGCGATTCCAGATCGACGACGAACAATATGCCAACCATCCCCAACATCCTCAACCTCTGTCCTGCGAGAAGCCCCCACATCCTCTACCTCCCTCCTGCGAGAAGTCCCTACGTGTTGTACGCCCACTCCCGATCTCGCCGATAACCCCCGCCCATCACCTTCCAAACGGTGGATCTCACGCGATCCCCCAAGGCCATTGCGCAAACCCAGGTCTCTCAAGACGCCAGCATCACGCGTCTTGATCCTAGCAGGGTCCGGATTGCATCCCTCACCGTCGATATGGAGATCCCCAGCCAGCCCTAGCTTTGGGTCGTCGAAATCACCCTCACCGTCAATTGCGCTCTCCATTATCGTTCATATATTATATATATATATATATATATCTATTATACATTTGACAGTGATTTTTGAATCCTAGGGCTGACTAGGACAAGCTGACTAGGACAAAGGGGTTGATAGAAAGACGGCTCGGATTTAATCTTGGGGAATGAACGGTTTGGATGAGGGTTTGAGATGATAAGTTTGTATTTTTTGTGTTACGTTTGAGATGAACGGTTTTGTGTTACGTTGGGAAGAGCAAGAGGCGTGAAAATGCCTTGGGTATAGCAACGGGCGTTTTGGGGGAGATCAACAGGCTCTTGCTCTCCCCAAAATCATCTCCCCCTAAATTCATCCGCAATAGCAATTCTTCTCGCACAAATTCATCCGCAACAGCAATTCTTCTCACAAGAGAGACCTTCTCCTTCGGCTTGGGCATGTACTTTGGCCTTGGCATACACCTGCGTTCGTCAGCCTGGAGTCCTCCTGCGTCCACCACTGCCTGTCGAGGGCCCTCCGTGATCTCACCGGCATTAAGAATCACTTCTCGAGGAAGCACGACGAGAAGAAGTACAGGTGCGACAAGTGCTCCAAGAAGTACGCGTTCCAGTCCAACTGCAGGGCTCACTCCAAGTCCTGCGGCACCTGCGAGTATGCCTGTGATTGCGGCACCATCTTATCTCGGTCTGTACGATAATTATATATAGATATGAACTCAGTTCTCTTGCTGTGTGTTTCTGATTTTTTTTATTTTTTATTTGGCAGGAGCAATAGCTTCGTGACTCACAGGGCGTTCTGAAGAGGGTGCAAAATCCATTAACAGTAATCCCCATCCAGGGCTCCTTCCCTCCCAACAAAGACCACAGACTTCCAATTACCTGATGATCGTCGCTCCAATTACCTCATGAGACCCCATATCTTCCTCTAATCCCTTCATCCTACAACCAGAACAGTTCACTGGTTGGAACAAATGTGGTTTTGGGGGAGATCAACAGGCTCTTGCTTATAGGAGGGTTTATGGGATTGCCAAGGAAGACCGGATGGTGGGGATGGGCTTCGGGGGATTGCCGAGGAAGACAGTCTTGGTACTGTTTGAAGAAGATGCCCAAAATTTGTGTTGTTCTTGCTGTTTGATTGATTCTTTTTTTGTTTCCAAAATTTGGGAAAATTGTTTCCAAATAGAATCGACAGGTTGGCTTGATTGATTCTTTTTTGTATGATTGATTCTTTTTTGTTTCTGCTAATCAAATCTGTGTTAGGTTCACAAAAACATTGTTGTGTTTGCCTTTTTATTCGGATCTGGTTTCTTTGAGTCTGTTGATTCTGATCTGTAATTTTGTTGCCATCAATGTTTTGGTTGAATCTGTGTTTTATTTTGTTCACAATGTTATTTTTTTGTGGGGCTTTGTATTTAGTTTCACAAATCTATTATACATTTGACAGCGATTTTTGAATCCTAGGGCTGACTAGGACAAGCTGACTAGGACAAAGGGGTTGATAGAAAGACGGCTCGGATTTAATCTTGGGGAATGAACGGTTTGGATGAGGGTTTGAGATGATAAGTTTGTATTTTTTGTGTTACGTTTGTTTCAGTGAGATTAAAAAAAATATTTACATGGTTCAGCATGTACATCCATGGACGATGACATCTTGATGTTTCAGTGAGATATTGTTCATGTAGTTTTAGTGAGATTCTGATCTGTAATTTGACTTGCTAATTTTGTTGTTATCATATTGATTACAAGATCACAACTTATATAACAGAATGTTTTAATGTTCATTAATTTTAGAGTGAGATTCCTTGAAGCTTTCATTTGTAGTTATCTTTAACAGTGCAGGCACCACATTTTAGTCATAGTTTCATCCACCTTAAGAGATAATCTATCATCATCTTTTGATGCTGTCAGTCACAGATAGCCATATGAGAAATTTCGGGTTCTTTCCAGTTCATTTATTTGTATGTTATGTCTTCAGCAGTATCAATTTTTACTTATTAATATTTAGTTTGTCAGACTTTGTTTTTATAATATAGATTTTGTAAATCAAAAAAACTTTAGTTGACCTCTCATCTTAAAGGCTGCAAGAATGACCTGAGGCAATGTTGGAGAAAGAAATTGTTAGACAATGTGTGAAAAGAAATGAAAAGATCTGTTATGTTGTGTATTTGTTTTCATATTTTGGGATGATAAGGAATTTTATGGTTAGTGGTCATGTGTGATGTTGTGTTAGGAGCATTATTGACAGTTTGGACGTTAAATAACCACATTTGCTCCCATTGAGTATACCATTTAGTGCTATGGAGTAAAGCTCAACGAGAATATTTGTTATTTAGTGGTGTCTTGCTAATGGTCAATGCTCATGACAATCTTGCTGGAGAAGTCGATGAGAGTTTTTTGTTTACTTTTGACAAGTATTGCGCTTTGATTATTAATGTTCGTTTAAAATTTGGGGATTCAATATTCTAAGGGAAGAATATTTTAAATGAACGTGTGAGCTAAATTTTGGGATGAATTAAAATTTGTGGGGTGAGCTAAATAACATTTAATTATTGCGCTTTGATTATTTAATTAATGAACAAGTATTGCGCTTTGGTTATTTAATTATTGTTTTTTGTTTAAAATTAGGGATACAAGATTTTGAGGGGATAATTTAAATGAACCATGCCCTTAAGACACGTGTTATATCTGGAGAGACTTAAATTTTAGGGGGAACTAAAATTTTTGGGGGAATTACATTTTCAGAACTAATTTCTTTTGGAAAAACTAAATAACGATTACTAAACATTACTTATTGATGTTCGTTTAAAATTAAGTGATCCAAGAATTTGAGGGTGTAATATTTTAAATGAACCGTGCCCTTAGGACAAGATAAAGAGTGGCTGGGATTTGATCTTTGGAAATCAATGGCTGAAATTGGATTTTGTGAAAATTTTAGTGGGAAAACTTAAATTTTGTTTGGAAAAGTGTCTTGGAAACCAAAACTTTGAAAGTAGAAGTGCGTTGGGAAAGATTGTTGAGATTAAATTTGGGGGAGAAAGTGCATTGGGAACCTAAACTTTGAAATTAGAAGTGTATTGGAAAAGATTGTGGAGATTAAATTTGGGGGAGAAAGTGCATTGGGAACCTAAAATTTGAAATCAAACGTGCCTCGGGAAACATTGTGGAGAAGAATAATCCATTAAATTAAACAAAATAAAAAATTTAGCGTAAAACAATTTAGCGGAACAACAAATTAGCGTAAAAATACACTAAAGCTTGTCTTCGGCACCCACGCCAAAGGTGCTCGCTAAATTTTTTTACGCTAATTTGTTGTTCCGCGCCAAAGTCGCAGGCGCCAAATTTGTTGTTCGACGTCGAATTTGTCGTTCCGCGCCAAAGGCGTGTACACCGAATTTGTTGTTCCACGCCGAAGGTGTTTGTGCGCTAAATATTTTTACACTAATTTATTATTCTGTTAAATTTTGGTTGTGAAAATAATTTTCCGGGGAACAAAAATTTCCCGGGGGGACATCTTAAATGAACCGTGCCCATGGGCACGGGTTATGACTAGTATATATATATATATATATATATTATATATATATATATATGGAAAGGTAGTAGATCTTTATTATGTGACGAATCTCTACAGCCCTATAGAATATAGGCATGAGGAATCTATATAAAGAGGATAGGGCACAAGCGCCGTCACTCTTTAATAAAGATTCCCCATCCTAAAGCAATCTATACAAAGTATGAGTGGGCAGTAAATCAAATGAAAAATAAATAATTAAAATTAGCCTGCATCTCTGAACTCTCAATTTGCAAACGCTGATGCCTCCTCTGCAATGGAAGGATCATAGCCTCTTAAAGCAACTCTGATATCCGCCGCTATCCCCTCGAAAATTTCTGTATTCCATTTACTTTTCCCTTCGAACACTCTACTATTACGTTGATGCCAAATATGCCATACCAAAGCTAATAGAGCAGTCTTAGCCAATCTGCTCAAAGCTTCCTTCCCCCCAAAATGTAACAAGTAATAGTCACCAATCTCAGTTAGGCTGGGGCCAATCTGATTGTCTACATTTAACTTCAGCAAAGCCCTCTTTAGAAGATAATTTGAGTAGGAACAGGAGAAGAATAAATGGTTTAAATCTTCAATGTTGTCACCTCCACAAAGCACGCAATTTACCGATGTGTTTAACCCCCATCTGCTAATAATATTGTAACGGGCGCTTTCCGATCGTACTTTGTTCGTGCACGTGCTTTTGACCGTGCACGTATTTATTTTAGACTCTGTTTGTTTGTGAACACTTTGGTGTGATATGTCGTTGTGAACGTATCTGAGAGTATTAAATTGTGGCACTAATTTGGAATGACATTTCTCGGGTCGTTCTCCCACGGTTTGATCTTATTCGAAGAGACGTTGTGATTTTCACTTTTGACGTGAGACGTTTCTATTTTTAGTTTCTTCGCTCGATGTCAAAATTGGGATCCGTCTTCTTAGTCTCCTTTCTCTCGTCGTCCCGATCACCCCAATATTTATTTCACAATTTTCGGAGTTCATTTGACTTATTTTATATTTTTAGCCAAGCTTTAAATATTTTAAAATACTAAGTTTTCAAGTATTTTCGACCCAATATAATTTTTATTAGATTATAACTCCTCAAACTATTTTTGAGCCAAATCCTAGCCCCTATCTTGGCCGCACCCAATCCATGCGTGAGTAGGAGTGTTTGGGTTTGGGTTTTAATTGATTTTAAATCCTAAACCTATTAGAATTAGCCCTAGACCAAGTCAACCCATCTACACTATATAAACAACCCCTAGGATACCCTATTTTCACAAGCAAACAAACCCTAGCCGCCCCTCAACTCAAAAATCCCACTTGCGACGTTCGTCGCAACTAGCCCCCGCAGCCGCCCGTGCCCGACCGAGAGTTTCTCTCGGTCTGACTGAGAGATCTCGCCTGCACCGCCGCTCCGCCCGCTCCGTTGCAACTTGCAACGTTGCAACGCATCACCCCGCTCTCCGCACCGACCGAGAACTCCTCTCGGTTTGATCGAAGCGCCCGCCCGGATCGCCCGCATCGTCCCGCTCCACACAGCCGCCCGCTTCGCAAGCCTCGCACCGCCCCTACACCGACCGAGAGAATCCCCCGCACCGCACGCCCGCTGCTCCATTGCAACCCGCTTTGCTGCAGCCCCCGCTCCCCAAGCGCTCGACCGACAACTTTCCCCGCACCGGCCCGCTCTGACTGAGAGCCCCCGCTCCGCATCGCACCCGCAGCGCCGCAACCCCTGCCCGCAGTGTCTGACCGAGAGAAATCTCTGCACCGGGCCGTGTCTGACCGAGCGACGTTCGTCGCAATGTCGTAACTCTCGCACTGCTTGCCACCGTGGGCCCCCCAAGTTCTCCAGAGGTGTTGTGGGCCCCCCATTGGCCCCTAGCACTACTGTGGGTCCCACCTAGGTGTCTTCTCCTCGTGGATTTGCCGTTTACGACGTTGCAATACGTCGTAGCCCGTCGTCGCATGTTCTAGCTTTGGAATCTTGGTTCGTTGCTCTATTATACATTTGACAGCGATTTTTGAATCCTAGGGCTGACTAGGACAAGCTGACTAGGACAAAGGGGTTGATAGAAAGACGGCTCGGATTTAATCTTGGGGAATGACCGGTTTGGATGAGGGTTTGAGATGATAAGTTTGTATTTTTTGTGTTACGTTTGAGATGAACGGTTTTGTGTTACGTTGGGAAGAGCAAGAGGCGTGAAAATGCCTTGTGTATAGCAACGGGCGTTTTGGGGGAGATCAACAGGCTCTTGCTCTCCCCAAAATCATCTCCCCCTAAATTCATCCGCAATAGCAATTCTTCTCGCACAAATTCATCCGCAACAGCAATTCTTCTCACAAGAGAGACCTTCTCCTTCGGCTTGGGCATGTACTTTGGCCTTGGCATACACCTGCGTTCGTCAGCCTGGAGTCCTCCTGCGTCCACCACTGCCTGTCGAGGGCCCTCCGTGATCTCACCGGCATTAAGAATCACTTCTCGAGGAAGCACGACGAGAAGAAGTACAGGTGCGACAAGTGCTCCAAGAAGTACGCGTTCCAGTCCAACTGCAGGGCTCACTCCAAGTCCTGCGGCACCTGCGAGTATGCCTGTGATTGCGGCACCATCTTATCTCGGTCTGTACGATAATTATATATAGATATGAACTCAGTTCTCTTGCTGTGTGTTTCTGATTTTTTTTATTTTTTATTTGGCAGGAGCAATAGCTTCGTGACTCACAGGGCGTTCTGAAGAGGGTGCAAAATCCATTAACAGTAATCCCCATCCAGGGCTCCTTCCCTCCCAACAAAGACCACAGACTTCCAATTACCTGATGATCGTCGCTCCAATTACCTCATGAGACCCCATATCTTCCTCTAATCCCTTCATCCTACAACCAGAACAGTTCACTGGTTGGAACAAATGTGGTTTTGGGGGAGATCAACATGCTCTTGCTTATAGGAGGGTTTATGGGATTGCCAAGGAAGACCGGATGGTGGGGATGGGCTTCGGGGGATTGCCGAGGAAGACAGTCTTGGTACTGTTTGAAGAAGATGCCCAAAATTTGTGTTGTTCTTGCTGTTTGATTGATTCTTTTTTTGTTTCCAAAATTTGGGAAAATTGTTTCCAAATAGAATCGACAGGTTGGCTTGATTGATTCTTTTTTGTATGATTGATTCTTTTTTGTTTCTGCTAATCAAATCTGTGTTAGGTTCACAAAAACATTGTTGTGTTTGCCTTTTTATTCGGATCTGGTTTCTTTGAGTCTGTTGATTCTGATCTGTAATTTTGTTGCCATCAATGTTTTGGTTGAATCTGTGTTTTATTTTGTTCACAATGTTATTTTTTTGTGGGGCTTTGTATTTAGTTTCACAAATCTATTATACATTTGACAGCGATTTTTGAATCCTAGGGCTGACTAGGACAAGCTGACTAGGACAAAGGGGTTGATAGAAAGACGGCTCGGATTTAATCTTGGGGAATGAACGGTTTGGATGAGGGTTTGAGATGATAAGTTTGTATTTTTTGTGTTACGTTTGTTTCAGTGAGATTAAAAAAAATATTTACATGGTTCAGCATGTACATCCATGGACGATGACATCTTGATGTTTCAGTGAGATATTGTTCATGTAGTTTTAGTGAGATTCTGATCTGTAATTTGACTTGCTAATTTTGTTGTTATCATATTGATTACAAGATCACAACTTATATAACAGAATGTTTTAATGTTCATTAATTTTAGAGTGAGATTCCTTGAAGCTTTCATTTGTAGTTATCTTTAACAGTGCAGGCACCACATTTTAGTCATAGTTTCATCCACCTTAAGAGATAATCTATCATCATCTTTTGATGCTGTCAGTCACAGATAGCCATATGAGAAATTTCGGGTTCTTTCCAGTTCATTTATTTGTATGTTATGTCTTCAGCAGTATCAATTTTTACTTATTAATATTTAGTTTGTCAGACTTTGTTTTTATAATATAGATTTTGTAAATCAAAAAAACTTTAGTTGACCTCTCATCTTAAAGGCTGCAAGAATGACCTGAGGCAATGTTGGAGAAAGAAATTGTTAGACAATGTGTGAAAAGAAATGAAAAGATCTGTTATGTTGTGTATTTGTTTTCATATTTTGGGATGATAAGGAATTTTATGGTTAGTGGTCATGTGTGATGTTGTGTTAGGAGCATTATTGACAGTTTGGACGTTAAATAACCACATTTGCTCCCATTGAGTATACCATTTAGTGCTATGGAGTAAAGCTCAACGAGAATATTTGTTATTTAGTGGTGTCTTGCTAATGGTCAATGCTCATGACAATCTTGCTGGAGAAGTCGATGAGAGTTTTTTGTTTACTTTTGACAAGTATTGCGCTTTGATTATTAATGTTCGTTTAAAATTTGGGGATTCAATATTCTAAGGGAAGAATATTTTAAATGAACGTGTGAGCTAAATTTTGGGATGAATTAAAATTTGTGGGGTGAGCTAAATAACATTTAATTATTGTGCTTTGATTATTTAATTAATGAACAAGTATTGCGCTTTGGTTATTTAATTATTGTTTTTTGTTTAAAATTAGGGATACAAGATTTTGAGGGGATAATTTAAATGAACCATGCCCTTAAGACACGTGTTATATCTGGAGAGACTTAAATTTTAGGGGGAACTAAAATTTTTGGGGGAATTAAAATTTTTGGGGGAATTACATTTTCAGAACTAATTTCTTTTGGAAAAACTAAATAACGATTACTAAACATTACTTATTGATGTTCGTTTAAAATTAAGTGATCCAAGAATTTGAGGGTGTAATATTTTAAATGAACCGTGCCCTTAGGACAAGATAAAGAGTGGCTGGGATTTGATCTTTGGAAATCAATGGCTGAAATTGGATTTTGTGAAAATTTTAGTGGGAAAACTTAAATTTTGTTTGGAAAAGTGTCTTGGAAACCAAAACTTTGAAAGTAGAAGTGCGTTGGGAAAGATTGTTGAGATTAAATTTGGGGGAGAAAGTGCATTGGGAACCTAAACTTTGAAATTAGAAGTGTATTGGAAAAGATTGTGGAGATTAAATTTGGGGGAGAAAGTGCATTGGGAACCTAAAATTTGAAATCAAACGTGCCTCGGGAAACATTGTGGAGAAGAATAATCCATTAAATTAAACAAAATAAAAAATTTAGCGTAAAACAATTTAGCGGAACAACAAATTAGCGTAAAAATACACTAAAGCTTGTCTTCGGCACCCACGCCAAAGGTGCTCGCTAAATTTTTTTACGCTAATTTGTTGTTCCGCGCCAAAGTCGCAGGCGCCAAATTTGTTGTTCGACGTCGAATTTGTCGTTCCGCGCCAAAGGCGTGTACACCGAATTTGTCGTTCCGCGCCAAAGGCGTGTACACCGAATTTGTTGTTCCACGCCGAAGGTGTTTGTGCACTAAATATTTTTACACTAATTTATTATTCTGTTACATTTTGGTTGTGAAAATAATTTTCCGGGGAACAAAAATTTCCCGGGGGGACATCTTAAATGAACAGTGCCCATGGGCACGGGTTATGACTAGTATGTATGTATGTATATATATATATATATATATATATATATATATATATATATATATATATATATATATATATATATATATATATTTATATATATATGGAAAGGTAGTAGATCTTTATTATGTGACGAATCTCTACAGCCCTATAGAATATAGGCATGAGGAATCAATATAAAGAGGATAGGGCACAAGCGCCGTCACTCTTTAATAAAGATTCCCCATACTAAAGAAATCTATACAAAGTATGAGTGGGCAGTAAATCAAATGAAAAATAAATAATTAAAATTAGCCTGCATCTGTGAACTCTCAATTTGCAAACGCTGATGCCTCCTCTGCAATGGAAGGATCATAGCCTCTTAAAGCAACTCTGATATCCGCCGCTATCCCCTCGAAAATTTCTGTATTCCATTTACTTTTCCCTTCGAACACTCTACTATTACGTTCATGCCAAATATGCCATACCAAAGCTAATAGAGCAGTCTTAGCCAATCTGCTCAAAGCTTCCTTCCCCCCAAAATGTAACAAGTAATAGTCACCAATCTCAGTTAGGCTGGGGCCAATCTGATTGTCTACATTTAACTTCAGCAAAGCCCTCTTTAGAAGATAATTTGAGTAGGAACAGGAGAAGAATAAATGGTTTAAATCTTCAATGTTGTCACCTCCACAAAGCACGCAATTTACCGATGTGTTTAACCCCCATCTGCTAATAATATTGTAACGGGCGCTTTCCGATCGTACTTTGTTCGTGCACGTGCTTTTGACCGTGCATGTATTTATTTTAGACTCTGTTTGTTTGTGAACACTTTGGTGTGATATGTCGTTGTGAACGTATCTGAGAGTATTAAATTGTGGCACTAAATTGGAATGACATTTCTCGGGTCGTTCTCCCACGGTTTGATCTTATTCGAAGAGACGTTGTGATTTTCACTTTTGACGTGAGACGTTTCTATTTTTAGTTTCTTCGCTCGATGTCAAAATTGGGATCCGTCTTCTTAGTCTCCTTTCTATCGTCGTCCCGATCACCCCAATATTTATTTCACAATTTTCAGAGTTCATTTGACTTATTTTATATTTTTAGCCAAGCTTTAAATATTTTAAAATACTAAGTTTTCAAGTATTTTCGACCCAATATAATTTTTATTAGATTATAACTCCTTAAACTATTTTTGAGCCAAATCCTAGCCCCTATCTTGGCCGCACCCAATCCATGCGTGAGTAGGAGTGTTTGGGTTTGGGTTTTAATTGATTTTAAATCCTAAACCTATTAGAATTAGCCCTAGACCAAGTCAACACTTCTACACTATATAAACAACCCCTAGGATACCCTATTTTCGCAAGCAAACAAACCCTAGCCGCCCCTCAACTCAAAAATCCCACTTGCGACGTTCGTCGCAACTAGCCCCCGCAGCCGCCCGTGCCCGACCGAGAGTTTCTCTCGGTCTGACCGAGAGATCTCGCCTGCACCGCCGCTCCGCCCGCTCCGTTGCAACTTGCAACGTTGTAACGCATCACCCTGCTCTCCGCACCGACCGAGAACTCCTCTCGGTTTGATCGAAGCGCCCGCCCGGATCGCCCGCATCGTCCCGCTCCACACAGCCGCCCGCTTCGCTAGCCTCGCACCGCCCCTGCACCGACCGAGAGAATCCCCCGCACCGCACGCCCGCTGCTCCGTTGCAACCCGCTTTGCTACAGCCCCCGCTCCCCAAGCGGTCGACCGATAACTTTCCCCGCACCGGCCCGCTCTGACTGAGAGCCCCCGCTCCGCATCGCACCCGCAGCGCCGCAACCCCTGCCCGTAGTGTCTGACCGAGAGAAATATCTGCACCGGGCCGTGTCTGACCGAGCGACGTTAGTCGCAATGTCGTAACTCTCGCACTGCTTGCCACCGTGGGCCCCCCAAGTTCTCCAGAGGTGTTGTGGGCCCCCCATTGGCCCCTAGCACTACTGTGGGTCCCACCTAGGTGTCTTCTCCTCGTGGATTTGCCGTTTACGACGTTGCAATACGTCGTAGCCCGTCGTCGCATGTTCTAGCTTTGGAATCTTGGTTCGTTGCTCTGGTTGCTGCCCAGACTTGGCGAGCGAGGAATCTATTCTGGAATCCGGACTAGGAGCACGTTCTTTTATTCCAACCCCTGGCGTCGCTACCCGACGCCAGTGTAGCTTTCGCGTTGTGTTGAGGTAACGCTTTGCACCCCTAGGACCCCCAACCTATTGCCTGTTAATCAAGACTAAAATCGATGTTTTTAAAGTGTTTTAAATTCACTAATTAAGATTAATAATATGGGACTGTAGGCTGGTGGACTTGGCACGTAGGTTATTTGTGACTTGGACTCTTTGGACGGTGTTTTTCAGACATTTGACTTGCAGGCAAGTGAAACTTGCCAACTTTTGCTTAGGGCCATGTTTTAGGCCACTTCCTTGTTTTTAGCGTAAAAGAGACTAGACAGTGAAATGATAGCTGTCTAGACGCAAATTTAAGATCTAGCTTGACAACGAAGCTAGATCTTTCACCTTACCATGTCATTCATGCATTTTTATCTGCCACGTTTAAATTCCTTATCTGTACGCACTTAAACTGTTATCTGCCATGCATTGCATCTTACATGTCATCCAAGTTGAATGTTGCATTTGTATCACATGCTACAATACTTGTACTTCCTTGTTCCGGCTAGGTGCACCCCTATGCCATCATGAAAAACACTTTTGGGCTCGTGATCCAGAAGATTGGCGCCAGTCCATATACACGTGGATGGGTAGGGATAAGCGATCACTTGAGCTTAGGACTTGGCCCGCGCAGCCACTCTAGCCAAAAGGTGTAATCTCTGTGCACGACATGCTTACTAGACTTGTCTTTGTACTTGTGATTGTTCTTGCAAAACTTGACATCCATGCCATGATTTAAATGCCATGCTCGTACTTTACTTTACTTGTTACACTCATGCTATATCTGCCATGTCATTGCATCATGCTAGAACTGCTAGGTTGTTTACCTGTACTTTCAGTTTCATTGCACAAGTCTCTTGTAGACTTGCTGACATGTGCCCCTTGCTCTTTTGGGTGTCACATGTTAGACCCTGAGCCAGAGACCGTTGACGAGGACGAGGTGTTTGCTGATGCTGAGCCGAAGCCTACGTTTGACGAGGAGTTGGTGGACACCGGTGACCAGTCTTAGAGACTGTTCTGAGTTGTTTTGCTTTAGGTTGCTATTAGTTGTCGGTGCATAGCACCATTACTTTGTTTTCTGTACGTTGTACTTTTGTTGGCCATGCTGGGGCCTCCTTTTTAGACTCTTTTCTTTTAGCCTGGTGGTTTTTTCTGCGATGTTGGAACTTATTTTATGGATATTCTGAGATTGCCTTCTCTCATTTCTTTCTTATTATTATCTTTGTTTCGTATCGTAATTGCAAGGACCTGCCATTTAAAGTTAATTGACGCTTATCGGACTTGCAGCTTTGCAGCTTCAAGTCTGAGCGGACCTACTCACGCTTTGCCTCCATATTTTTGGGAAGTGTGGCGTGACAGGTTTTGTTGGTGGCCCATGCAGGTCCCGTCTTGAGATTGTGAATTAACGGAACAATGATAATAATGGAATGTCCATTAAATAAATTACAACATCCAAGTCATTAAGCTTTGAGTCTAATTTTGTTCGTTTTCTATGTCATTAGATGGCTACAAGATGACAGACCCGAGCTAGTGGTGGGCCCAATCGTGTTGAGGTGCTTGATAGAGAGCCCACCAATGCTGAGATTATGAGGATGATGCATCAGATGATGCAGGTGCAGCAAGGGATGCTTCAGAATACCCAGAGTGCCCCTCGCTTCGAGCCTGGGGCGAAGCAGTTTCGGGAGCTGGGCCTGACTTACTTTGATGGATCTGAAGGACCGTTGGCTGCTGAGGAGTGGATCGGAAATACTGAGGATAATCTGAAGATGTCGAAGATCAACCCGGCTGGATGGGTTGATTTGGTGAAGAAGCAGCTCAAGGATAATGCCTGCAACTGGTGGGATGCAGAGGAGGAGCTGTTAGTGAGTCCTATACCTTGGGCTACTTTCAAGTCCAGGTTCGATGATGAGTACTTTCCGAAGGCTGCCAGGAGGGAGATGTTGCAGCGCTTCATTGAGCTGAAGCAGGGAAATCTGACGGTGGACCAGTACCATCAGGAGTTCACCAGGCTGAGTCGCTTCGCACCGAAAATGGTAAAGGATGCTGAGGAGAAAGCTCAGAGGTTCCTGCAGGGCCTTTCCCTAGACTTGTAGAGCCTGATGTCTTCGTCGGATCTGGAGTCATATCGGAAGTTGCTGGTAGCTACCCAGAGACAGGAGCGGATTACGAGGCAGAAGGGAGGACAGACACCGAGAGCTGGAAAGAGGCCTATGGAGCAGGTCAGAGGAGTGGTTAGGCCTGGGTTCAAGCCTAATCAGCTAGTGCAGTTCAAGAGGCTAGGTGGGCCTACTCAGAAGACTTGCCATTTCTGTGGCAAGACCGGGCATGTCAAGGAGCAGTGTAGGAGGATGTTGGGACAGTGCCTGATTTGTGGAGATCCTACTCATGTTATGAAGGAGTGCCCAAAGTCTAAGTAGCCTTGGAAGGAACCTGTTGCTGCACAGCCATTGCAGCAGAAAGCACCTGTACCTGCAGGTCGTGGAGCAGCCCTCATTCCACAGAGGCAGGCTTTTCAGCAGGCTATGCAGCCGAGGAGGCAGGCTTTTCTGATGACGGCAGTGGAGAGCGAGGCTGTGGATGAGGTTATCGCAGGTAACTCTCAGTCTAGTTGTTTCATTCCTTAGTTAGTTTTGGTTGTTAGCTTATGTTTGGTTGTTTGCATATGATTGTTTGTTAGAATAGGGTTTGATTGTTAGACTGATTGTTAGGTGTGATTTTGTTTTGCACGTTTCCTGCACGAGTCCTCTTTGAATCTGGTGCATCGATGTGCATTATATCCCGGAGCTTCGTGGAGAAGCATTCCTTGACGACATCCCCTCTTCCTAAGAGTTGGAATATCGTTACAGGAAATGGCGTGATCTCGGTGCATCGTGGTTGCAATTCTTGCCCTTTGGTGGTCTGTGGACATGAGCTTTACGCTAATTTTATTGTCCACGACATCATCAACTACGATGCAGTGCTTGGGATGGATTGGCTTGCGAGTTTCTATGCTACGATCGATTGTCGGAGGAAGAAGGTGGTGTTCGAGATCCCTGGACATCCAGTGTTTGAGTTCAGTCGAGGTAGCAGTTCGCTTGGCCCTGTCAGATTTCGAGCCAGACCGGTGGAGATCGTTTCTATGCAGATGGAGTAGAGTAGACTAGTTGTGGTGCGTGAATTCAATGACATCTTCCCCGAGGAGATGTCTGGACTGTCGCCCGATCGAGCTCTCGAGTTTTCGATCGATCTTATTCCGGGAGCGCAGCCTATTTCGAAGGCACCGTATCGTATGGCTCTAGCAGAGTTGGAGGAGTTACGTAGGTAGCTGGATGAGCTTTTGCAGAAGGGTTATATTAAACCCAGTGTGTCTCCGTGGGGAGCATCGGTGTTGCTGGTGAAGAAGAAGGATGGTTCAAGTCGTATGTGTGTGGACTACAGGGAGCTGAATGATGTGACCATCAAGAATAAATACCCATTGCCTCGTATAGATGACATTTTTGATCAGCTTTGAGGTTCGAGGGTGTTCTCTAAGTTGGATCTGAGGAGTGGTTATCATCAGCTCAAGGTGAAGAAGGAAGATATCTCGAAGACAGCTTTCAGGACGAAGTATGGTCACTACGAGTTCGTGGTTATGCCTTTCGTGTAACCAACGCACCCGCAGTTTTTATGAACCTAATGAATCTGATCTTCTACGACTTTCTAGACAAGTTTGTCGTTATCTTTATTGACGACATCCTGATCTATTCAAAGTCAGAGGAAGAGCATGCATCGCACTTGAGGACAGTGTTGGAGATTTTGAGGATGCATCGTTTGTATGCTAAGTATTCCAAGTGCGAGTTTTGGCTGGATAGAGTTTCTTTTCACGGGCATGTGGTGTCAGGCGATGGAATTTCGGTGGATCCCGAGAAGATTAAGGCTATCAGAGAGTGGCCTGTTCCGCAGTCAACGTCTGAGATCCGGAGTTTCCTTGGGCTTGCAGGTTATTATCGACGTTTCATTAAGGACTTTTGCCGGATTACTGAGCCGATGACCAGACTGACGTGGAAGGATGTACCATTTGTTTGGTCGAATGTTTGTGAGAAGGCTTTTGATGTTCTGAAGGAGATATTGACGACTGCCCCTGTTCTTGCTGTGCCTGATCGGAGTGGAGGATTCGAGATCTTTTGCGATGCTTCTGGCAAGGGTCTTGGTTGTGTGTTGTATCAGCATGGGCATGTGGTTGCGTATGCTTCTCGTCAGCTCAAGGCTTATGAGAAGAATTACCCGACACACGACTTGGAGTTGGCTGCGGTCGTGTTTGCGCTCAATATTTGGAGGCACTTCCTGCTGAGTGAGAAGGTGAAGATCTTCACTGATCACAAAAGCTTGAAGTACATTTTTACTCAGAAGGAGCTCAACATGCGACCGCGTCGATGGTTAGAGCTCATGGACGACTATGAGATTGACTTGCAGTATCACCCTGGCAAGGTGAATGTGGTTCCTGATGCGCTGAGCAGACTTCCAACGGTTATGATGTTGACTTCGCAGTGGAGATTGCAGCAGGATTTTTGCAAGTCTGGTATTGAGATTATTCTTCCTGGAGAGACTTCTTCGTTGATGAGTGTAACGACTGGTTTTCATGTATCTGGATTTATTATATTATATTATCTGTTTTGGTGGATTTTCTCCTCATGTGTGGTTTTCGTCTCCGTAGCTTTCACTTTCGATCGTTTCGTCGTGATTTCTTAGCTTTTTCTTTAGAATCGTCGATTTTGGAGTAATTCATTCGTGACGGGCTTCATATCGTTCATATCTTATTGTTAGATCAAGCCTAGGAGTCTTAGGAATCGATCTCGAAGCTTCGCGCTCCATTTCGGAACTTTCTGTGCACGTTAGCCGGTGTAAGAAGGGGAACCGACCGACTAGATGACGATTTAGTCGACCGGCAAACCTTCATGGACCGACTAGTGGGCTTTGTAAATTTCTCAGGAGTTACTGTTTATCGTTAGTCGGTCTAAGAACGTTTGTCGACCGACTAGGTTACAAACTAGTCGGTCAGCAAATGTTCTTTAACCGACTAGCTCTATGAACATTTTTGACACCAAGTACTATTCATTCTTAGTCGGTCTAAGAACGTTCATCGACCGACTAGATGAGAAACTAGTCGGTCAGTAGTTGTTATTTGACCGACTAAATCTAAATCCTATTTTTGTACAGGAGTTACTGTTTGGACTTAGTCGGTCTGCGTTGGTCAACCGACCGACTAGTTCCCAAACTAGTCGGTCAGTGGTTGCTCTTTGACCGACTAATCAGTGTCGAACCCCTAATTTCTGGGTAGCCGCTAGGTCATTTTCTATAAATACCCCACTTCGTTTCTTTTCTTTCTTTCTCTTCTCCTGGCCTCTTTCCTTCCCCCTTGACCTCTGATCTTCCCCAACCTTCCTCTAGCCTTCATCCTTCATCAAGAGCTTCTCCCCCTCTCCATTTTGACCTACCACCATGCCCTAGGTCATCTCCAACACCAAAATCCCCAAAACCCCATTTCTCCAGATTTTCCCCATCCATTCCAGATCTGAACCCTAGGTTCCCCGGAGCGTTTCTTCCGTTGCCATGCTTGCTCAGCATCATTCTTCCTCTCCAATGCGGTAACAAATCGATCTCTTAATGTTTTCATAACCCATTGTGTTTTTGTGAAACCCTAATAAAACTAGGTTGGATGTTATTCTAATATTGTTTTGCCATGACAGCGATCTCATCGCCGTAGTTAGCATTTGTGTGACGGCCTCGTTGATCGTCATCCTCGGTGCTAGGCAAGTGAAACTTGCCACTTAGGGTTTTGGGCCATGTCTTAGGCCATTTGCTTGTTATAGGCGTAAAAGAGACCAGGCGATGAAATGGTACTCGCTTAGGCGCAAATTTAGGAACTAGCTTGACAACGAAGCTAGATCCGACATTTATCATGTTGCACAACTACCATGTCATGTTTAATTTCCATTAACGGTACGCAAATTAATTATCATGTCATTGCATTCTTTAAGTGTTCCCGTGATTGCCTAGCGCCGCTACACCTTGTGAAATGATTGAGGCTAGGTGCACCCCTATGCCAAACGAAATACGCTCCTGGTTTGTGATCCAGGAAACGAGCTCTTGTGCGGGGCAACCCTGGCTCATTTACTGAGCTCGTGTACAGGGACCCTGGCTCGTCTACATGTGGGTTTTTGGGGTAAGGGTTAAGCGGCCAATTAACTGGGAGTCTGCCCGATCAGCAACTTCAGTGGTAAGGCGTAAACTCTGGGTTCTGGGGTAGTGTTAAGCGGCCAATCAGTGTGAATGTCAAACCGTTCAGCTGTAAGGCGTAAACATCTACAAACAACGTGAAACGTGACTAGTGAAAAGATTGAGATTGTTAGTAGCTTGGCTACTCTTGACATGCCCTGATAAATTGTTCTCTTGCACTTATTGTTTCCCCATGTCTTACTTGTGCACTCATGTTATAACTGCCATGTCATGCATACTATAACTGCTAGGTTGTTAGTTTGCCTCACTTTCAGTTTCCTTGCCCAAGTCTTTTAGACTTGCTGACATGTGCCCCTTTACTCTTTTGGGTGACACATGTTAGATCCTGAGCCTGAGTACATTGTTGAGGACGAGGTGTTTGCGGACGCCGAGCCCGAGCCTGTGTTTGGCGAGGAGTACGTGGACACTGGGGACCAGTCCTAGTGTCTTCGTTGAGCTTTCCCTTTTGTTTAGACTGCTGTTTTGTTGTCGGTGCGTAGCACCTATACTTTGTTACGTTGTTCCTTTTGTTGGCCTTGTTCTGGGCCTTTAGACTCTTTCTTTTAGCCTGGTGGCTTTTCTGGATGTTGAACTTAATTTTCATGTTGGACCATTTATGAGATTTGAGATTTTTATTTCTGTCTCTCCTTGTGTTATTATTGTTGTTCCGTTTGTGGTTACAGGGACCTGCTTATGTTTTATTGACGCTTATCGGGTTTGGGGCTTCACAGCTCCACTCTCGTGCGGACCTTTTCACGTCTCGCCTCCATTTTAGGGAAGCGGGGCGTGACAGGTTTTGTTGGTGGCCCATGCAGGTCCTCTTCTGTAACTGTGATTATCGGAATAACGATAATAATATTAGAATGTCCAATAAACTAAGTTCGACATCCGAGTCATGAGCTATGAGTATAATCTGCTACGTTTTTTGTGTCATTAGATGGCAGGAAGGCGATTCACCCGAGGTGGTGGTAGTGGTGCGCCCCCTCATGACGAGGAGCCTGAGCGGGAACCCACCAATGGTGAGATGATGCGGATGATGCTTCAGATGATGCAGGTGCAGCAGGGCGTGCTCCTGCAAGTCCAGAATTCTCCAGTTGTTCGAGCTGGTCGGGCAATCCAGGATGCCCCTCGCTCCGAGCCGGGAGCGAAGCAATTTTGGGAGCTGGGTCCTGCATATTTTGATGGGTCTGAGGGTCCTTTGGCTGCCGATGAGTGGATTCGGAAAATTGAGGATAACTTGAAGATGCCCAAGATCACCCCGGCTGGATGGGTTTATTTGGCGAAGAGGCAACTCAAGGATAATGCTCGAAACTGGTGGGATGCGGAAGTGAAGATGTTGGTGGAGCCAATAGCTTGGGCTACCTTTAAGTCCAGGTTTGATGAGGAGTTCTTTTCGAAGGCGGCTAGGAAGGAGATGCTGCAGCGCTTTATTGATCTGAAGCAAGGGAGCTTGACGGTGGTCCTGTACCACCAAGAGTTCACTAGGCTGAGTCGGTTCGCACCGAAGATGGTGCAGGATGCTGATGAGAGGGCTCAGAGGTTCCTGCAGGGACTTGCTTTGGAGCTTCAGATTTTCGTGTCTTCCTCTGATCTGGACTCTTATCAAAAGGTTCTGGTCGCTGTGAGGAGGCAGGAGCTGAACCTGAGTCAGAGGAGAGGACATGTTTCTGGTGCTGGGAAGAGGCCTATGGAGCAGGCCAGAGCGGTGGTTGATCACTCCTTATTTTACACCCTTTTCCCGCATGTTTGCATGCCATTTTGATCGCCCAAATCATGTTTTTCACGATATCTCGACGATATTGCGATGCTTTTCACGATTTGTTGTTTTTGTCGCATTTCAGGTGATTTGGCGCGATTAGGAGTGATCTCGAGATGCGCGTAATCTAGACGGCCACCGACGACCTCCCCGAGGGGTATTTTGCTGTTGGAGAGGAGCGGAAGAAGAATGGACGTCGCAGGAGCGACGAGGAGGCCAAAACAATCAGATTGGGCATTTTTTGTGTCCCACTCGGCCGAGTGGAGGAGCCACTCGGCCGACCAGCGAGACACTGCTCGGGCGACCCGTTCAGACACGATTTCCATGTGTACTCGGCCGAGCGACGGAGACCACATCGGCCGAGTGACGATACCACGTCCGCCCGAGTGGCGCCCAGACGAAGCCCCTTCAAAATATCGAAGTTTCTGTTTTTCGGCCACCTGAGCTTCAGAAGACCCACTCGGCCGAGTGGTAAATCCCGTCCGCCCGAGTGAAGTGAAGCCATCGGCCGAGTGACGACAACTCACTCGGCCGAGCCGCCCCCGAACTGAAGACCCCTGAAGCCCACGACTTACTGGCAAATGACAGGGTTTTCACTCGGCCGAGCGACTTTTGTCACTCGGCCGAGTGCGATGCGCTGCCTGTAGCGAAATTTGCGGAAAACAGGCTGTGCAGGGGCGTTTTGGTCAGGATTTTTGGACGATTTTTGGGGCTATTTAAGCCCTGTTTTTACCCTAGTTTTGGGGGGCTATCTCTCAGATTTTTTGCAGCTTTTTGAGTCTACTTTTTAGCTTTATTAATTGTGATTGGAGAAGAGAAAAACTTGGATTTTTGTTGGATTAATTGAAGATCTACATTGGTTTGCATTTCTCTTCCCCAAAAACTCTATTTTTATTGTTTATATCATTGTTGTGATGAATTCCATTGCCTATTTCATTGATTATTTTTGTGCTATTGCTATGATTTGTGAGTAGTCTCCACGTCTCGGGGCGTGGGGATGAACCCTACAAGCCCTATTTCCTATTTGTGTTGAATTGGTAGAAATTGAGCTAGGATTGTTATTAGGGATTAGATTGGGATCGAATTACTACGGATAGCTAGGTATTCATATCAATTGGGATTTGCAAGAGATTGGATCCCAATTTGATAGGAAGCCCTAGAAATCCGAATTGGGTTGGAGTCGGATTTTCGAAGTATCGGTTTGCAAGAGATTGGACCGATACTAGGACCTCCGGTTGCAATTCCGTGCCGATACCCGTTTGCAAGAGATTGGACGGGTAGGAACTATCCTAGTTTAGATTGTGGACCGAGTTTGCAAGAGATTGGGCTCGGTGCGCAATTGGACGATGATGTTGATCTTAATGCTAGCTTCCCTAGGCTAGGGTTTGCAAGAGATTGGACCCAAATTAGGATAGCTATAGACCGGCAACAGCGCGAGAGCGTGAGCTTGGTTCCACATTTAGTTGCAACTAGTTCATCCAAATTCTCATTCTAGCGATTTCGATACCGGCGAACCACATTTATGAAATACGGTGAGTAGTGGGGATTCCCCTTTCCCTAGACGTTCTTTATTTGATTTGATATTTCGCAAATTTGTCTGACGATTGTGACAGGATCGCCCAAGGCAATTATCTCAGTTCCTAAATAGCCAGGTTGATCAGGAGCAAGCACGGTCATTCGTCCTCCCTGTGTTCGATACCCGCTTGCCACCATACCGTGCGCTTGCGGCAAAACTACAACCGTCGCCTCGGGACGTGTATCCGGGGCGCGATCAAGTTTTTGGCGCCGTTGCCGGGGAGCGCGCTTGACGGTGCTCGGCACCGACCACCCGGTTATTTCTTCTTACTTTCTTCCTTTACTTCCCTCTCTATCTTATCCTAACTTCATTCGTAGCCCTATTTGCATATTCTCCCCGTATTTTGCATAAGATCTTAACAGGGAGAATGGGGGATGCAACGCCAACAATAGAACTCAGTCGAGAAGACTATGACTCCTTCACAGACCTCCTTAAGGAGCTTGTCGACGAGGTCCACACTACCGGAGCATTTGCTATCAATATCAAGGACCCCGACGAACAACTATTTGCTAGCTTTGTGATGGACCAAATCTCCCCGGAAGGGACTATCGGAGGCAATGTCAGAGTTGACGTGGTCGACGACAAATTGTATTTCGAAGACAATAGAGCAAATGTCGAAGAGCACTATGCTCCCGAAGAACCCTTCGAGCAAACCGACATTCAGGGTGTTACACTTTATGACGTTCACTCTTGTTTTTATGAATCGTCTGATGTGTTTCTTGATTCCAGGTACGAATTGGAGCAGAGTGAAGGTTTTGGCGATGCTAGCACTGAATCAGAGGGCGCCTACTTCGATGCCTCATCATCACTAAGTAGCGAGTCCGACTCGTCACAAGAAAGCATGCCACCTGAACATGAGCTAAACCCGGATGACGAGGAAGAAGCCGAATTCATGCGAGCTGATAAAGTGGAAGGAGCAGCGCCACCTCAGGTAGAGCTTAAACAATTACCGCCGAATCTAAGGTATGCCTTTTTGGGTAATAAATTGACTTTTCCGGTGATAGTCAATTCCCACCTCACACAAGATCAACTTGAAAAACTCCTAGACGTCCTTAGGAGCCACAAAGATGTCTTGGGATACACTATTTCCGATCTAAAAGGAATAAGCCCTAGGCTTTGCACGCATCGGATCCATTTGGAGGATACCGAAGCCACCTCCATAGAGCCTCAAAGGCGGTTGAACCCGAACATGAAGGAGGTGGTTAAAAAGGAAATCCTAAAATTGCTTGAAGCCGGTATAATTTATCATATCTCCGACAGTAGATGGGTTAGCCCCGTCCATGTCGTCCCCAAGAAAGGAGGGATGACTGTCATAAAAAATGACAAAGGTGAGCCAATATCCACGCGCACTGTCACGGGATGGCGAATGTGCATTGACTATAGGAGACTCAATAAAGCCACCCGAAAGGACAATTACCCATTGCCATTCATCGATCAAATGCTTGAACGCCTCGCGAACCATAAATACTTTTGCTATCTAGACGGGTATTCGGGTTTCTTCCAAATCCCTTTGCACGAAGATGACCAAGAAAAGACAACTTTCACTTGTCCCTATGGCACCTACGCATACCGTAGGATGCCGTTCGGCCTTTGCAATGCTCCCGCCACTTTTCAAAGATGTATGACATCCATATTTTCCGATTATATTGAAAATATTATGGAAGTTTTTTTGGATGATTTCTCGGTTTACGGAAGTGAGTTTGACTCTTGCTTGGAAAATCTCACTAAAGTCCTAAAAAGGTGCCAACAAAACAATCTCACTCTCAATTGGGAGAAGTGTCACTTCATGGTCACAGAAGGTATAGTTCTCGGACATCTTGTTTCCTCAAGAGGAATCGAGGTAGATAAAGCTAAAATTGAGGTAATCGAAAAACTTCCTCCTCCTATTAATGTCAAGGGCATTAGAGGCTTCCTTGGTCACGCGGGGTTTTACCGCCGCTTCATTAAGGATTTCGCCTCGATTGCCCGACCACTTACTTCCTTACTCGCTAAAGATGTTCCTTTTGACTTTTCAGGAGAATGCTTGCAAGCTTTCAACACCTTGAAGGAAGCGCTAGTCTCAACGCCCATCATTCAACCGCCGGATTGGAGCCTCCCTTTTGAGCTAATGTGCGATGCTAGCGACCAAGCCATTGGAGCGGTATTGGGACAAAGGAAAGATAGGAAGCTTCATGCGATATACTACGCAAGCAAGACATTGGATGACGCGCAGAAAAACTACACAACTACCGAAAAGGAGCTTCTAGCGGTCGTCTATTCCATAGAGAAGTTTCGCTCCTACCTCCTCGGTTCCAAGGTGATTGTCCACACCGACCATGCGGCATTGAAGTATTCTTTTAAACAAGAAGGAGGCCAAACCCCGGTTGATTAGGTGGATACTCTTGTTGCAAGAATTCGACCTAGAGATCAGAGATAAGAAGGGTACAGACAATGTCGTGGCGGATCATTTATCTAGGCTCATTCGCGACAAGGAGGATGAGAGCTTACCTATTGACGACACATTTGTTGATGAGAGGCTATATGCGGTAAGGGCCGAGGAAGTACCTTGGTACGCGGACTTCGTCAACTACTTGGCGTGCGGAATCAAACCGCATGGGATGTCCACGCAATAAAAGAGGAGATTTATGCATGAGGTCCGTAGCTATTTTTGGGAAGATCCTTACCTTTTCAGGATATGCAAAGATAGTGTCATTCGTAGGTGTGTTTCTAAAGAGGAGGCAACGTCTATCATTTTGCATTGCCACGGTCTACCATGCGGGGGACATCATGCCGCCTCTAAAACAACCGCTAAGATCTTGCAGAGCGGATTCTTCTGGCCCACAATGTTTAAAGACACCCACGCTTTTGTGAAGGGTTGCGATAGATGTCAACGGACCGGGAATATCTCCAAGCGCAATGAGATGCCGATGAGACCCATCCAGGAGATTGAGCTTTTTGATTGTTGGGGAGTAGACTTCATGGGGCCTTTTCCGTCGAGCAATGGCAACAAGTACATCCTATTGGCCGTTGACTATGTCTCCAAATGGGTGGAAGCTATTGCCACCCCTACTAATGATGCAAGGGTCGTCTCCAAATTCTTCAAGCAAAATACCTTTCCGCGCTTTGGAGTGCCGCGTACCTTGATAAGCGACGGGGGAAGCCACTTCATAGAGAACAAGTTTGAAGCCATGCTAAAGAAGTACGGGGTAAATCATAGAGTTGGAATGGCTTATCACCCCCAGACAAGCGGCCAAGTAGAAGTCTCAAATAGAGAAATCAAGCAAATTCTCGAGAAAACCGTGGATCGGTCTAGAAAGGATTGGTCAATGAAGTTAAACGATGCTCTATGGGCCTATCGCACGGCCTTTCGCACCCCCATCGGTACCACACCGTTCCGCCTAGTTTATGGGAATGCTTGCCACTTGCCGGTAGAGTTGGAACACCGCGCATATTGGGCCATCAAGACCTTTAACTACGATTATAAGAGTGCGGCGGTGAGGCGACTCTTGGACATCAACGAACTTGATGAAATAAGGAGAGACGCCTATGAGAGCTCGAGAATTTACAAGGAAAGGACCAAGATTTTCCACGATGCCCGCATAACTGTCACGGACTTCAAGGTGGGAGACAAGGTTTTGCTCTACAATTCCCGACTCCGACTATTTCCCGGTAAGTTGAGGTCACGTTGGTCGGGACCTTTCACCATCAAGCACATACAACCGGGAGGAGCTTTCGAGTTGGAAAGCAAGGATGGTACCACATTCAAAGTAAATGGTCAAAGGCTCAAGCACTATTCCGAGGGGATCCCGACGGGCGAAACCAATAGAGTATATTTGCTTAAAGAGCGGTCGGATGATCTCTCGGACCTCCTTGATGAGGTGATAGAGGAGGAGATTCCTCACTCAATTGGTGCACTTTTTGATGAAGAATTTGATGAAGGCCCAGATTTAGGCCAAGATGAAAAGATTGAAGACGATTCCCCCGACTTCTCCGCTGATGAAGATGAAGGCGACGCTGATGTCGCGAGGATTCAAGAGCTCTGCAAGCTCCCGAAATTAAAGTCTCCAAAGAAAGCTCCGCCGGCACGGAAATCGGCATCGCCGGTTAAGCCGTTGACCGGGGCAAATGCTAGCTTGGGGGAGCCTCCCCCCAACACTATTCGAGATAGGAGACCACCGCGGGAGAACGCTACGCCGCCACGTTCGAATCCAAGCGCGCTCCCCGGCAAGTTTGACGGGTGCATCTCATATGCACCAAACATCCCACATTGATTGAAAATTATAGGGGGTCGAGCTCACGACCTAAAACGAGCGCTTGTCGGGAGGAAACCCGACGGTTCTTGCTTTATTTTTACTTTTTCTTTATTTTCGTTTTAGAAATTTTTAGTATTTTGAGTCATCCGACCAAAAATTTCGTGATAACGGGTCCGATTTTTCTTGACAGGAGAGGAGATAGGTAGATCCGTCATGAGGAGGATGAACGAGACGACGAGGAGCGCCCCAAGAAGGCGCTCGACGCTCAGGAGGAGGAGGAAATCGACTGGAGAAAGAAAGACGGAGTTTAGAGCCAAAACGAAGACAAACAGCAGAAATTAAGGCTCACTCGGCCGAGTATACTAGTCACTCGGCCGAGTACACAAGTTCGTCCGGCCGAGCCGCTCACGAACGAGGGAAGTCTGCTGAACCCAACTCTCTGTTTATTTTCTTGATTTCGATATAACTGCTACTCGGCCGAGTATATAAATTCACTCGGCCGAGTAAAACGGATACCCTCCTAGGGCGAGTCATGCCGAGTAGCTTGAGTCACTCGGCCGAATGGACTTACTCCACTCGGCCGAGGCTGGCAAAGCCACTCGGCCAAAGCGATATCGGGGAGAAAATTTCTATTGCCTCGCTCGGCCGAGTGACCACGTCACTCGGCCGAGTCGTAACTTTCTATTATATAAGTGACGAAGGGGGCGCGGATTTCGAAATCGAAAATTCCCAAATCCGCCCGCGCCCCCTCGCCTACCCTCGCCCGAACTCGCTTCGTTCCCACCCCCACTCGCCCGACCAAGCCCGCGCGCGCCGCCGCTCGGCCTGCCACCGCCGGCCGACCGTCGCCGGACCCCGCCCAGTCGCCGCCGGCAGCCCCGTCTCCGATCACCTCCGGTTCGCTTATTTTCACCGTTTTCTCCTCTTTTCGTGTATTTTTTGAGGATCCATGTGCTAAACGTCCCCCTAACCCAAATCAATTTCTATATCTATCCATTATACCCCTATTTCTCCATACATTTTGATTATTACTCGCTGATATCGCTTTTTCACGCGCAGTTTGTTTATTGGAGCTTAGGGGAGGCCAGGGGAGCTCCTACGGGCTGTTTCGGACTTCGTGGAGGCGCGGACTTCGCACGCTTCCACCTCTTAGCACTCGCGGCGTGTTTTGGTACACTCTTTCCACTCTTTTTGCACACGCCGCACTTTTTCACTTTTCGGCGCGCTCGTGGCCGATATGCCGCCCCGGACACGGCCTCGGACGAGGAGACCTTCCGCTAAGCGGAAGAGGTCGGATGACGCCGGCCCCGCCCACGAGGCGGAAGAGTCTCCTCCTCCTTCCCCCACACACGCCGTCCACCCAGCACAGCCTGCAGGCCCCGCACACCCCGCACAGCCTGCAGTGCACCCACAGCCCGCACAGCCTCTCCCCGCCGATCCACAGCCACCACCACCGGCTCCACTGGTCGGGCCGCTCGGGATTACGTTCCGAGACGACGCACACCGCGCCGTCTTCGAGCGTATCTCCCAGCGCTCGATCGTACCCTCCAGGTTCGCACACCTCGCTGACCTAGGACGCCTGGGGGTACTTGAGGGGATGCTCACGTTGTACGACAATGTGGGCTGGCGAGATTTTTTCCAGGTGTCGGCGGATACTTTTACCCGTCCGACACTTGAGGTTTTGAGTTTGATCGCCCGGACCGATGAGGGATGCTCATTCCGGTTCATGGATCGAGAGTGCCAGGTCACTCTCGATATGATGAGAGCGTTTTTCTCTTGGCCTGCAGTCCCCGGAGCCGATCGCGGTTATGGCCCCACACATATCCCCCCACCCTCTTTCGACGCCGGTGCCTTCTGGGCACGTATCACGGGTCTCCATGCCGCCTTTGACCCTAGTAGGGCCAAGGCCTCGGCCATCGTACATCCCTGCCTTCGTATTGCCCAGCGCCTTATGGCGACGACATTGTTGGCCAGATATGAGCCGGGCACGCTGTCTACGCCAGAGCTTTACATGCTCTATGCGATGACACGTCCCAGAGCTCTATCTAGGGATGGAGATGAGCTTGTCCCCGCCGTCGTGATCGATATCGCGGCATGGTACTTAGACCGCATCATTGTATCGGTGGGCGCTCGCTCACCGATATGCTGCGGCGGCCTGATTACCTTGCTGGCTCTTATGACCGGCGAGGACTTCCCCGACGACTTGCGACGCGTCCCGGGCCCCACCTCTTTGTCGATAGATGTTATGGCCCGGATGAAGATGCTGCGTCCGCATGGTGAGCGTCACTGGGTCTGGTTGCACGGCCCTTTCGGTGCCGACTACATGATTCTCCCGAGCGCAGCTCGGACCCAGATTGCACCAGCCCACGTTGACTGGCTCCCAGCGACAGATGTCCTCATCCCCGCTGCGTACGTGCTCGAGGCCGAGGAGGCCGAGCAGGCCCACGCTGCCCACGCTGCCCAGGCTGCTCCCGCAGACCCTGCCGAGCCCCCTGCCGAGCCCCCTGCCGACCCCGTCGACCCTGTGGCCCCTCAGCCTGTTCCTGACGTTTCCGCTGCTCTTGACACTTCTGTCCCCACCTCTGCCAGTGTCGAGAGTACTCTTGCTGAGCCCACTTCCACCACTGTCACCACTTCCGAGGCTGTCCCCACCACTCCCGCTGCCACCTCTGGCCCTCTGTCCGTGGAGCCTCTTTGCTCCGCTCTCCCCGAGCGCCCGCAGACCTTTGTTGAGAGTGGAGAGCCCTCGTTCGCCGCGGTCGTGGAGACCATGGCTAGCATGATCTCCGCTGGGATTGCGCCTTTCGGTCCACACACTTCCACCCCAGCGGTAGAGTCCTCTGTCTCCACAGCTGCCGTATTCTCTGAGAGCGTCGTGGCGTCTGTCCACACTTCTGTGCCACCGACCTCTCTAGCCGCCTCGCAGCCGCTTTTGTACTCTTCTTTCGCTGCCGCTGCCTCCACTTCTCACCGCCCGCCCCTACCTCACACTGAGGCCCGGCCCACATTTCCAGGCGCGGCACCTTTTGTCCCCTTCCCTGCTGAGCCCGTTACATACTCCACTCGCGTACGCCAGCCTCGCCCTGCGCAGCCTAGACCGGTGCGTCCCTCTGCACCACCCCCGCCCGACACTGTACTGCAGAGCATACGTGCTCTTGAGGTGGCGGTGAGTGATCTTAGGGGAGACCTTAGGACCCTGTCCTCCACCGTCTCTACGATGGCTGGACGCTTCGAGCTGATCCCTCAGATCCACTACTGCCTGACACAGATCTTAGAGCGTCTTCCGCGCGTACCCCCACCCACCCAGCAGGTTCCCACTCACACTTCCACACACACTAGACCTGCTTCCACTTCCACGCCCACCCCAGCTCAGCAGCCTACACCACCACCACCACCCCCTCCGCCTCAGGACGGAGACGGCGCGGCACCGCCTTCTTAGGCACTCTTGATGCCTTTATCCATTCCTGCCGTTGTGCTGCCCGTCTCTGCTGGGTCCTGTTGCACTTTTGTCCACCCCCCCTCCTCTCACTTATTTTGGGATTATATTTTTGATCATATCTTTTTGTGCATATCATATCATATCTACTTGGGATTCTCATTTTGATCACATCTATATATATATCTTTTTGGGAGAGAGGGAGCGTTTTTGGTGCAGTATTTATTTTCATATCACTCCTGTTTGTGCATGCATCATTTCCGCATCATATTTTCATTCCTTTCTTTTTTTCCTTTCATTATCTTTTTTTTTCCTTCCCATCATGCATGCATCCTCACTTGCCCCTCACATTACTTGTCTCTCTGTGTGCCACACTTTGCACATTGAGGACACTGTGCCGTTTAGCTTGGGGGAGTGAGTTCTCACGTTCTTTTTCGATTTGCCACCTTTATTTTCAGTTTTTCACACCGCTTTTCACTTTTGCACTCATTTTTCATTATTTTCCTTTTGTTTTGCCATGCATCACGTTTTCCTTACTTTCCTGTGTGCCGCATTGCATAGTTCTATTTTCCTTTTATCTTTACTTCTTTCTTTTTCATCTCATGCTAGAGATGAATTTTCTGTGATGATGTCTACGTGGAGTTAGCTTATTCTATATGCATGCTATATTTGTCGTGTCTTAGATTTCATTCCTGATATCATATGCTATGACTTGCTTTGCATTTAGGAGTAGTAACCCACACTTTTTCCTCATGAAAATGGATGAAATTTTATTATTAGCTGAGCCTGAATATTCATATGTATGCTATCACAGAAAACACACCAAGATTCACGCATTGAATGCCTATATCTGGAGTACTGATTTCTTTTCCTTTATCACTTCTATATGCATGAATTGTACACTTCACTTCCGGATGATTGAATGATGATTAGCTATGATATATCTGGATTAGTTAGCTTTTTTGTGATCGAAACTGAGTATATTAGATTACCCTGCTGAAGTTGTCGTGCATGTCTTATAGAGTGAGCCGAGAGTTATATTTATTTCTTTCTCCACAAATCTTGAACATCATTTCTCTACTTTTAAAAATCATTGGTGAATCTCCCCTTAGTGATTCTATTTTATGGCATTTCCCCCGCTATTAATTCCTAGCTCCAAATCTCTTATTCCAAAAAAAAAATATAATAAAAGAGAGAAGAACATTCTTGTATATCATTATCTCTCTTTGAGTTGGGATCATTGTATATATAAAAAAAAGGGAGAAAAAAAAAGAAAAAAAAGAGAAAAGAGGAAAAATCCTCAATAAAAGATCCCATCTCGCTTACTTTCTTTCTTCTTTCTCTTCTTTGCCTTTGGAGCTATATAAAAATGGGGATGTAAATATTTTTGTGCCACCACGCTTATAGATAAGCTTGGGGGAGGAGATCCATTGATGTGTGAGAGAGCGACTACTTGACATTGCACGACAACCTAGGCTAAGTAATATTCTATACTCGGTGAGATTGTTTCTAGCTTTACAAAATCCAGAAATCTAAGCCTAGCATTCATTTCATGAAATCCATACTTTTCTATTCTCTCTATTCTATGATGTGATACTCTTATACTCCAGATAGAAAGCGTTCAATTGAAAAGTGTGTGATCTGAGATTTGTATACCGCTTTAGATGATTCAGGCGATGTTAATTTTAAAATCATTCCGTTTTTCATGATTATACCGTTGTTCGTGGGTTTTCTATTTTCTACTTGCACTATTCTACTATGATATCAAAATGAGATTCTTTGACATGTATTTCTCGTTCGGTGCATGCTATAAGAGTAAGTGAAACCCACGTCCTGAGAAAATGATCTAGCATCCTTCCTCTTCGCTTCTTTCTTTCTTTATTTTCGTTTGGTTTTCATTCTTCTTCGTTTTTCATTTTTTTTCGTTTTTCGCCGTTTTCGTTTTCCGAATCCACCGGGTTCGCTTTTTACTTATCTTCCTCGAGGACGAGTAAGAGGCAAGCTTGGGGGATTTTGATCACTCCTTATTTTACACCCTTTTCCCGCATGTTTGCATGCCATTTTGATCGCCCAAATCATGTTTTCACGATATATCGACGATATTGCGATGCTTTTCACGATTTGTTGTTTTTGTCGCATTTCAGGTGATTTGGCGCGAATAGGAGTGATCTCGAGATGCGCGTAATCTAGACGGCCACCGACGACCTCCCCGAGGGGTATTTTGCTGTTGGAGAGGAGCGGAAGAAGAATGGACGTCGCAGGAGCGACGAGGAGGCCAAAACAATCAGATTGGGCATTTTTTGTGTCCCACTCGGCCGAGTGGAGGAGCCACTCGGCCGACCAGCGAGACACTGCTCGGCCGACCCGTTCAGACACGATTTCCATGGGTACTCGGCCGAGCGACGGAGACCACATCGGCCGAGTGACGATACCACGTCCGCCCGAGTGGCGCCCAGACGAAGCCCCTTCAAAATATCGAAGTTTCTGTTTTTCGGCCACCTGAGCTTCAGAAGACCCACTCGGCCGAGTGGTAAATCTCGTCCGCCCGAGTGAAGTGAAGCCATCGGCCGAGTGACGACAACTCACTCGGCCGAGCCGCCCCCGAACTGAAGGACCCTGAAGCCCACGACTTACTGGAAAATGACAGGGTTTTCACTCGGCCGAGCGACTTTTGTCACTCGGCCGAGTGCGATGCGCTGCCTGTAGCGAAATTTGCGGAAAACAGGCTGTGCAGGGGCGTTTTGGTCAGGATTTTTGGACGATTTTTGGGGCTATTTAAGCCCTGTTTTTACCCTAGTTTTGGGGGGCTATCTCTCAGATTTTTTGCAGCTTTTTGAGTCTACTTTTTAGCTTTATTAATTGTGATTGGAGAAGAGAAAAACTTGGATTTTTGTTGGATTAATTGAAGATCTACATTGGTTTGCATTTCTCTTCCCCAAAAACTCTATTTTTATTGTTTATATCATTGTTGTGATGAATTCCATTGCCTATTTCATTGATTATTTTTGTGCTATTGCTATGATTTGTGAGTAGTCTCCACGTCTCGGGGCGTGGGGATGAACCCTACAAGCCCTATTTCCTATTTGTGTTGAATTGGTAGAAATTGAGCTAGGATTGTTATTAGGGATTAGATTGGGATCGAATTACTACGGATAGCTAGGTATTCATATCAATTGGGATTTGCAAGAGATTGGATCCCAATTTGATAGGAAGCCCTAGAAATCCGAATTGGGTTGGAGTCGGATTTTCGAAGTATCGGTTTGCAAGAGATTGGACCGATACTAGGACCTCCGGTTGCAATTCCGTGCCGATACCCGTTTGCAAGAGATTGGACGGGTAGGAACTATCCTACTTTAGATTGTGGACCGAGTTTGCAAGAGATTGGGCTCGGTGCGCAATTGGACGATGATGTTGATCTTAATGCTAGCTTCCCTAGGCTAGGGTTTGCAAGAGATTGGACCCAAATTAGGATAGCTATAGACCGGCAACAGCGCGAGAGCGTGAGCTTGGTTCCACATTTAGTTGCAACTAGTTCATCCAAATTCTCATTCTAGCGATTTCGATACCGGCGAACCACATTTATGAAATACGGTGAGTAGTGGGGATTCCCCTTTCCCTAGACATTCTTTATTTGATTTGATATTTCGCAAATTTGTCTGACGATTGTGACAGGATCGCCCAAGGCAATTATCTCTGTTCCTAAATAGCCAGGTTGATCAGGAGCAAGCACGGTCATTCGTCCTCCCTGTGTTCGATACCCGCTCGCCACCATACCGTGCGCTTGCGGCAAAACTACAACCGTCGCCTCGGGACGTGTATCCGGGGCGCGATCAGTGGTTAGGCCTGGTTTCAAGCCTAATCAGCCAGCTCAGTTCAAGAGGCCAGGAGGGCCTATTCTGAAGACTTGCCATTTCTGCGGCAAGCCTGACCACATCAAGGATCAGTGTAGGAAGTTTCTGGGCCAGTGTTTGGTTTGTGGTGATGCTTCTCATGTCGCGAAGGATTGTCGGCATGCGAATCAGCTGCGGAGGGCACCTATTGTAGCACAGCCGTTGCAGCAGCGAGCGTCTGTTCCTACTGGACGTGGAGCAGCTCTTGTTCCATAGAGGCAGGCTTTTCAGCAGGCTATTCCGTCGAGGAGGCAGGCTTTTCTGATGACCGCTGTGGAGAGCGAGGCTGTGGATGAGGTTATCGCAGGTAATCCTCAATCTAGCTGTTACTTTCCTAGCTAGTTTTGTTTGTTAGATTATGTTGTTTGTTTGAATATGATTGTTTGCTAGACTAGGGTTTGATTGTCATTTTCTTGTTAGGTGTGGTTTTGGTGTACACATTTCCTGCATGAGTTCTCTTTGACTCTGGTGCATCGATGTGCATTATTTCTCGGAGCTTCGTGGAGAAGCATTCCTTGTCGACGTCCCCTCTTTCCAAGAGTTGGAATATCGTTACAGGGAATGGCGTGGTATCGGTGCATCTTGGTTGCGATTCTTGCCCGTTGGTGGTTTGTGGACATGAGCTTTACGCTGATTTCATTATCCACGACATCATCAACTATGATGCAGTTCTTGGGATGGATTGGCTTGCGATCTTCTATGCTACGATCGACTGTCGGAGGAAGAAGGTGGTGTTCGAGATTCCCGGGCATCTAGTATTTGAGTTCAGCCGAGGTAGCAGCTCGCTTGGTTCTGTCAGATTTCGGTCCAGGCCGGTGGAGGTTGTGGCTATGCTGATGGAGCTGGAGAGGCCAGCGGTTGTGTGGGATTTTGATGACGTCTTCCCTGAGAAGATGTCTGGTTTGCCACCTGATCGAGCTCTAGAGTTTTCTATTGATCTTGTTCCGGGAGCGCAGCCGATTTCGAAGGCGCCGTATCGTATGGCACCCGCTGAGTTGGAGGAATTGCGGAAGCAGCTAGATGAGCTTTTGCAGAAGGGTTATATCAATCCTAGTGTGTCTCCGTGGGGAGCACCGGTGCTGCTGGTGAAGAAGAAGGATGGTTCGCGTCGCATGTGCGTGGACTATCTGGAGTTGAATGCGGTGACCATCAAGAATAAATACCCGTTGCCTTGCATCGATGATATTTTTGATCAGCTTAGAGGTTCGAGGGTGTTTTCGAAGTTGGATCTGAGGAGTGGTTACCATCAGTTGAAGGTGAAGAAGGAAGATGTTTCGAAGACAGCGTTCAGGACGAAGTATGGACATTACAAGTTTGTGGTTATGCCTTTCGGTGTAACCAATGCACCCGCAGTTTTCATGAATCTGATGAACTCGATCTTCTATGACTTTTTAGATAAGTTTGTCGTTATCTTTATTGACGACATTTTGATCTATTCAAAGTCGGAGGAGGAGCATGCATCGCACTTGAGGACAGTGTTGGATATCTTGAGGAAGCATCGGTTGTATGCTAAGTTTTTGAAGTGCGAGTTTTGGCTGGACAGAGTTGCTTTTCTCGGGCATGTGGTGACTGGAGATGGTATTTCAGTGGATCCCGAGAAGATCAGGGCCATCAGGGAGTGGCCTGTTTTGCTGTCAGCGTCTGAGATCCGGAGTTTCCTGGGGCTTGCTGTTTACTACCGGCGCTTCATTAAGGAATTTTCCCGTATTGCTGAGCTGATGACCAGATTGACGCGGAAGGATGTACCTTTTGTTTGGTCGGGTGATTGTGAGAATGCTTTTGGTGTTCTGAGGGAAAGATTGACGACTGCCCCTATTCTTGTTGTGCCTGATGGCAGCAGTGGATTTGAGATCTTTTGCGATGCTTCGGGTAAGGGTCTCGGTTGTGTGTTGCATCAGCACGGGCATGTTGCGGTTTATGCTTCTCGTCAGCTCAAGGTTCATGAGAAGAATTACCCGACGCATGATTTGGAGTTGGATGCTGTTGTGTTTGCTCTCAAGATTTGGAGGCACTTCCTGCTGAGTGAGAAAGTGAAGATCTTCACCGATCACAAAAGCTTAAAGTATATTTTACTCAGAAGGAGCTCAACATGCGACAACGTCGATGGTTGGAGCTCATGGCGGATTATGAGATTGATTTGCAGTATCACCCTGGCAAGGTGAATGTGGTTCCTGATGCACTGAGTAGGCTTCCAGCGGTGATGATTTTGACCTCGCAGTGGAGATTGCAGCAGGATTTTTGCGAGTCTGGTGTGGAGATTGTTCTTCCTGGGGAGGCTTCTTCGTTGATGTGTATGCAGATACAGTCGACGATTGTGGTTCGGATCAAGGCTGGCCAGGCTGAGGATCCGAAGCTGGTAAAGATTCGGGAGCAGGTAGAAGCCGGTCTGCGGACTGACTTTTTGATTCATGAGGATGGCTCGCTGAGGTTTGGAGTCAGGTTGTGTGTGCCAGCTGGGGATATTAGAGAGGAGTTGATGGTGGAGGCACACAGTTCGCCGTATTCTGTGCATCCTGGTGGGACCAAGATGTACAAGGATCTTCGTCTGAACTATTGGTGGCATGGTATGAAGAGGAGTGTGGCTCGGAGTGTAGCCAAGTGTTTGGTTTGCCAGCAAGTGAAGGCGGAGCATCAGCGTACGGCAGGGTTGCTGCAACCGCTTCTGATTCCGGAGTGGAAATGGCAACACATCTCTATGGATTTTGTGACTGGACTACCTCGGAGTCCGAAGCAGAATGACGCGATTTGGGTGATCGTAGATCGATTGACCAAATCCGCGCACTTTATCTCGTTCCGAGTGGGACAGTCCACTGAGGTGCTAGCGAGGAGATATATGGAGGTAAATTCTTTTACTCTCCGTTTTATTTCCTTTTCCTAGTTTAGATAGTGATGTAACGTGAATCGTGCAGGAGGTCGTACGACTTCACGGAGTCCCTGTGAGTATCGTGTCGGACAGAGACACGAGGTTCACATCTCAGTTCTGGCAGAGTTTGCAGAAGAGTTTGGGTACGCGTCTGAGTTTCAGCACAGCGTACCATCCGCAGACGGATGGCCAGTCCGAGAGGACGATTCAGATCTTGGAGGACATGCTAAGGGCGTGCATGTTGGATTTCAAGGGTTCGTGGGAGGACCATCTACATCTGGTAGAGTTTTCCTACAACAACAGCTTCCAGGTGAGTATTGGCATGGCGCCTTTCGCTGTTCTTTAAGGAAGGAAATGTCGATCGCCATTGAGTTGGGATGACGTTGGTGATCGGGAGCTGTTGGGACCTGAGATGCTTGTGGAGGCTGTGGATGTTATCAGGAACATTCGAGAGAGGTTGAGGATTGCTCAGGACCGTTTTAAGCATTGGGTGGATGCTAAACATCGTCCTTTGGAGTTTCAGCCGGGCGACCATGTGTTCTTGAAGATTTCCCTGAATCGTGGTGCGATTCGCTTTGGGAAGCGAGGGAAGTTGAGCCCGTGATACATTGGA
>CM061134.1:144320003-144337232 GCA_030789695.1 Scilla litardierei
TTAGATCTCTTTTCTATGATGATTTCCATTGTCTTCATGAACTCTATTGCTTTGATAACGTTGATTAGTGAGTAGTCTCTTTGCTCTAGGGCAAACGGATGAACCGTGTGGATCTTGTAGGGATCGTCTAACCCTTGCAATACTAACAACACACACTAGAGGGGGGGTGAATAGTGTAATGGCAATAAAATTGTCCAGATAAAATTTAACTTGCAAATGTATGCAAGAGGAATTAAATGGCACAATCAATCCAAACGCAAACACAAAGAATTACCCCGGTTCCCCAAACTTGGGTACATCCAGCCACACCAATATTCACTATATTCCCACACAGAGAAGTGAATACAAATCCCACAAGGAGATACCTCACAAAGAGTATTTATGCCCTACACAAGGACCCAACCAATCCTACACAAGGATCAAGATTCCCACACAGAGAATCACTAACTCCCACTCAGAGAATTAGGGTTAGTCCTACACTAGGACACTAAACTCCCACAAAGAGAGTTACTCCCACAAAGAGAGTATCCTAAATCACACAAAGAGACAACCTCCCATAAAGAGAGAAACTCCCATAAAGAGAGAAAGTCCTAATCCCACAAAGAGAAATAGGAAAACAATTTACACCTTGTAAAGTAAATACTCTTACCTATGCCTTGAGATGCTTACTCATGAATGAATGCAAGGCATGTAAGAGGATTTCCAAGTGTTGGAATATGCTTGAGTGCACTTGGATGATTTCCCTTGAGCTGGACTTCAATGCATGAAGAAAGATGAATGCTCAATAGAGGGAAATGAGGGAGCTTGAGAGTGGCTTATTGATCTCTTAAGATTTTCTATAGAATCGAGAGTTTATCAAATGTTGTCAAGAGTTCTCAAGAATGGCAGCACACTCATATATATAGGAATCCTATATCAAGCCTAAAACCCCAAAGAAACAGCCAGAAAAACAAATCTGCAACGGCTAGAAACTGGGTGAAAACGACAGGAACAGTCGACTGATGATCATAAGACAGTCGACTGATCAACGGCTAGAAAATATCCCACGGCTATAATCTGATCCAGGACAGTCGACTGACGAAGTCAATACAGTCGACTAACAAACAAGACAGGCGCCTGTTAATCCTTCAGCAGACGACTGCTGTAGGGGATGGATCGAAACAGAGAGCTGCACTCTTTCTCTAATTCTTCGTACAGGCGACTGGTGTTAATACTACAGTCGACTGTCGAATAGTTAGGCGACTGTATGTTCTTCATCAGTCGACTACTGTAAAGTATGGAGAGAAGACAGAGAGATGCAGAGATTGCACTTACGCTAGACAGGTGACTGTTGACCAAATCTCAGGCGACTGTAAGTATACAGGTTACTGGGAACTGATTGATAGGCTACTGTGCGTAAAGCTCAACTTTGAGTCAATAGGAATGTAGCTTGAGCAGTGCATATCAGACGACTGTAGAAGGATCTACAGGCGACTGGAAATCACCCAGTCGACTGTGTTTCCCTCAACAGGCGACTGACAGAAGAAGTGAACCTATTGGGTTGGATTCTATGATAATCCTAAGGTTCACTAAGATGGTTAAATGGATGAGCATGAATGAGTAAACCATCTAGCAAGGCATTACATCAACCCTAGACTCAAAAGAGAGAGAAAGCAATAAAGTAAATTACATGAATTACAATGTTTTCAAAAGAGTCTAAGTCTTCAATCTTGATGCTTTGATGCTCTCCATCATCTCCAAGTTTTGGCACTCCTTGAGTCCAAACTTTGGCCCTTCTTCACATGATGTCCATCCTTACACCAAGTGATTAGTCTCCAAGAAAGATATCCTTGAAATAAACTGAGAGACTAAAACATGAGATTCATTAGCAACAACATAATGTTGTGATCATCATCAAAATAAGATTGGTATGAAACACCAATACTCAACAATCTCCCCCTTTTTGATGATGACACACATTATGTAAATCATAAAGAATTAAAGCACAAAGCTAATGATCTTTCCCTACTTATATTCACCAATTAAGTAATGAGCTACACAAAGGTAAATACTCATAAACCAATAACAGCATGGTGACATATAATAGGCATAAACCAATTGCAAAGAATAAAATCATGCAAACAAGAATGGTTTATCTAATCCCATATATCTCTTCCCTATAGAGATATCTCTCTCCCCATATGCATATGTATATATCTCTCCCCCTAAAGATATGATCACATAATGCATATATCTCTCCCCCTTGACATCGTCAAAAAGGTGGACATCAAAAACATCCCCCTTTATCATCTTAACCAAGGTGTGACAATATGTAAGAAAAGAAAGATATGTATGATACCAAATATAAAGTTTAGTGGGTATCAATTCACTATCCCATGCTCCCCCTAGATCATAGAAATGGTCAACCTTTGACTTCTAGGATCTAATACCAATTAATTATTGGAGCCTTGGGCCTTAAGTGTATCAAAGCAATAGATATGGAAAAATCAAGCTTCAAAGATACACACGAATATTGCCAAAAAAAGATGAGATATGAAACGAGTTAGCAATAGACAAGAGGTTTGGTTTGAGACCAAAAATAACCAAATGTAAACAATGATCTCAAAACAAAAACCTCCGAAATGAGAGTTAAAATATGTCTTAAAATAATTTAAACATATATTATATTAACTCCCCTATTGACATACACATGGATCATGCATGTATGTCAATAAACCCCAAGGTCCCAATTTTCATGAAAAGAAATAAATTTGGAAAATATTTTCAAAATCATGAAACACACACAATCAATGGGTATGCAAAAATAAACATAGAAGCATAATACCCATGCAAGATGCAAATGTGTGAGGAACCTAAACATTAGGTAACCAAACCCAAGAGGAGTTTGATTTCCTAACATAATCACACGAGGTGATCACATCCCTAACTAGAGAGTTGATGTAACTATCTCTCTCTTGCACACTAGCCTTAGTGGGAATCCATAATCTCAAGGATTTCCGAGGCAAAGGTTTTGCCTTAGCAAGAGGAAAGGATGGGGCATGCTTAGGTGTAGAAACAAGTTTCTTAGCATGCAAAGAATGAGGATTTTGCTTCTTAGCAAAAAATGAAGATTCTTCATTCTTCCTCATCACCTTGTGATCTACATGCTTCTTGTGAGTGTTATTGTTGTACAAGAGAGCATGGTGATTCTTCTTAGGTGCTTTAGCAATATTTCTTGAATTTGCACCAAAGGAAGAATTAGAGGTGGGTTTGGGAACCACATTTTGAACATAACCCAAACCTCCTCTATGATTTGTCGGATGTTGTTTTTCCAACAAATCGTGGAGTGAATCCCTAGAATACACAAAGCTTATGAGCTTCCGGGATTCCTCTTCACATTTCAATGTAAGTTGTTGAATGTGAGCATCTAAGCTAAGGTTTTGAGCAATGAGATTTTCATTAGTAAGGCTCAATTCCTTAACTTGAGAAAAGAAGTGTGTCTTTCTCACAAGTGTCATAAACATGCCTTTCATCATGAACTACACTTGCAGATTCTAACTCATGCGCCCTACTCATAGCATTATCAAGTTTAGCTTCAATTTTATCATAAGAATCGATGCACTTACTTGCCAAATTGGAGGCCACGTTTAGGCGGTATTCAAGCTCCTCATAGGATGGTTTTTCCTCCTCGGCTTCTTCATCACTATCCTCCTCGTTTGAGTTTGATGAAGACTCTTCCCCATTAGCCACAAAACAACTTTCTTCTTTGGAGTTGCGCCATGTCTCTATCTCTTCATCGCTAGAGTTAGATGAAGAGATAGATGTAGTTGATGAAGAATCATCAAAGGCAACGAAACACCTTTGATCATGCTCCTTGTCATCCTCTTCCTCATCATTAGAAGTGTCCCCATCAGAATCATCAAATGTCCCACTAAGTCCCTTCTTTTGGTCCTTGACCTCGGACTTGGTTTTCCAATGTTTCTTCCATTTACCCTTATAGGAATCTATATTGGGTTTGGTAGGGCATTCGGTAGCCACATGACCTATTCCACTGCAGTTGAAACAAACCAACTTGTTAGACTATGAAACCAACTTTGAAGAAGACATACCTTGATTTTCCTTGAGGAATGCCTTGAAATTCTTGAATTGCTTGGCAAGCTCGATGTAGTCATCGTCACTAAGAACTTCTTCTTCACCACTTGGAGCTTCATGTTGGAACTTCTTTTTCCACTTGAAAGACTCCTTCTCACCATGCAGAGCAACGCCCTTTTTCTTCTCCGGCTTGGTTGACTGGATCTCTTCCTTATGTTGAAGTAACACTTCATGAGAGATTTCCAAAGTATGCCAAATACTATTAGCCGATTTGCATATAGAGATGCGATCGAACTCATCCGGAGTGAGGGCACAGTGGAGAACACACATAGCCCTAGCATTGACTTTGATCAAGTCCTTCTCCGCTTTAGTTCTCAAGGCCGCAGGAGTAGAAGGCTCCTCGAAGGGTGACTCCGTTATGTCCCAAAGGTCATGACTCTTTAAGTAGACCATCATCCTGATCTTCCAACTCGGATAGTTGGATCCGTTGAAGAGCGGGGGTCGAACGGTAGAGAGACCTTCTTCATGAGGCGTGGAAGTAGGGTTGAATGCCATCGTTGCAGTATGTTTTAACCTCGCTCTGATACCAATTGTAGGGATCGTCTAACCCTTGCAATACTAACAACACACACTAGAGGGGGGGTGAATAGTGTTATGGCAATAAAATTGTCCAAATAAAATTTAACTTGCAAATGCGGAATTATAAATGCAAGAGGAATTAAATGGCACAATCAATCCAAACGTAAACACAAAGAATTACCCTGGTTCCCCAAACTTGGGTACATCCAGCCACACCAATATTCACTATATTCCCACACAGAGAAGTGAATACAAATCCCACAAGGAGATACCTCACAAAGAGTATTTATGCCCTACACAAGGACCCAACCAATCCTACACAAGGATCAAGATTCCCACACAGAGAATCACTAACTCCCACTCAGAGAATTAGGGTTAGTCCTACACTAGGACACTAAACTCCCACAAAGAGGGTTACTCCCACAAAGAGAGTATCCTAAGTCCAACAAAGAGACAACCTCCCACAAAGAGAGAAACTCCCATAAAGAGAGAAAGTCATAATCCCACAAAGAGAAATAGGAAAACAATTTACACCTTGTAAAGTAAATACTCTTACCTATGCCTTGAGATGCTTACTCATGAATGAATGCAAATCATGGAAGAGGATTTCCAAGTGTTGGAATATGCTTGAGTGCACTTGGATGATTTCCCTTGAGCTGGACTTCAATGCATGAAGAAAGATGAATGCTCAATAGAGGGAAATGAGGGAGCTTGAGAGTGGCTTATTGATCTCTTGAGATTTTCTATAGAATCAAGAGTTTATCAAATGTTGTCAAGAGTTCTCAAGAATGGAAGCACACTCATATATATAGGAATCCTATATCGAGCCCAAAAACCCAAAGAAACAGCCAGAAAAACAAATCTGCAACGGCTAGAAACTGGATGAAAACGACAGAAACAGTCGACTGATGATCATAAGACAGTCGACTGATCAACGGCTAGAAAATATCCAATGGCTATAATCTGAGCCAGGACAGTCGACTGACGAAGTCAATACAGTCAACTGACAAATAGGACAGGCGCCTGTTAATCCTTCAGCAGACGACTGCTGCAGGGGATGGATCGAAACGGAGAGCTACACTCTTTCTCTAATTCTTCGCACAGGCAACTGGTGTTAATACTACAGTCGACTGTCGAATAGTCAGGCGACTGTATATTCTTCATCAGTCGACTACTGTAAAGTATGGAGAGAAGACAGAGAGATGCAGAGATTGCACTTACGCTAGACAGGTGATTGTTGACCAAATCTCAGGTGACTGTAAGTATACAGGCGACTGGGAACTGATTGACAGGCGACTGTACGTAAAGCTCAAGTTTGAGTCAATAGGAATGTAGACTTGAGCAGTGCATATCAGGCGACTGTAGAAGGATCTACAGGCGACTGGAAATCACCCAGTCGACTGTGTTTCCCTCAACAGGCGACTGACAGAAGAAGTGAACCTATTGGGTTGGATTCTATGATAATCCTAAGGTTCACTAAGATGGTTAAATGCATGAGCATGAATGAGTAAACCATCTAGCAATGCATTACATCAACCCTAGACTCAAAAGAGAGAGAAAGCAATAAAGTAAATTACATGAATTACAATGCTTTCAAAAGAGTCTAAGTCTTCAATCTTGATGCCTTGAATGCTCTCCATCATCTCCAAGCTTTGGCACTCCTTGAGTCCAAACTTTGGCCCTTCTTCACATGATGTCCATCCTTACACCAAGTGATTAGTCTCCAAGAATGATATCCTTGAAATAAACTGAGAGACTAAAACATGAGATTCATTAGCAACAACATAATGTTGTGATCATCATCAAAATAAAATTGGTATGAAACACCAATACTCAACAGATCTAGGGTTTGATATGTGAAATTTATTGAAACACGTGTTGCTAAACTTGTTTTATGGTTAGATTATGGTTGGTTAACAATAAATAGTTATGGATTTCTGCTTAGAACTTGAGAGCTCGAGAGAGGATATTGATCTATAGGATGCCCTAGAAATTTGATTTAGATCTATAATTCGGTTATCCTAGATTTGGTACGTGAGAGATGATGGGTTTTGAGGGACCCTTAGGGAATATTTCTATGCACGTCCTACGTCGGACGGACGATAGAGGTAAAATAAAAACAAGCAACGGAAAAATGTTAAACTATTTAACACGCAAGCCCTAAGGATATAAGGACCCTAGTCAGGATCTCTACTATCTTGAGGTGGGTCTGACCACCCCAAGGTAGATTTAAGCTATTGCAATATTATAAATACTATGCTTAATTAAACTACATACCCAGAACCTTGCTTGCACCGATAAGGTGTACCGAACCGCGTCCCAAGTCGATTCCCGTCCTGAGCTAAAATCCTTCCCGAACCGCTCCTGGTCCCAAGCCGAACCACTACCCGAACTGTACCGCATCCCGAGGCAAGCAACCCCCTTGCCGCTGAGCCAACGACGTGCCGAAGAAAGTTTCACTTGAGTGGATCCTTCGTCAAGACTTCGGATCCGATCCGAGCCCCTTCGTGGCTTTGCTAGAGCCCTTCAGGAGCAAGGCAAAATTTTGGGAGAGGAGAAAATATTTAATTTAAGCTTAGATCCGAGCGTGCTCCAAACTTTTGGGTGCCGCTCAGATCTAGAGCTTGGGACAAGTTTAGAGGAAGGGAGCAGGCCCCTATTTATATAGGTGGCTGACCCCTCCCCTTTACTCCACATCCGATGTGGGGCTAATTATTTGGAGTTAAATAATTCAAGTTAGTTTGCCTTTCATAAAGGCCAAACTTCCATGAATTTTAACTCCCTCAATGTTGAGCTACACATTTGATACAAGCTATAAAATCAAAGAGCGCTGAACGATGAACACATGCTCAAGGGCCATTGACAGCTTTCTCTTTCTCTATAGATTCTCTTTCTTTGTGCATGAACACACGCTCAAGGGCCATTGACAGCTTGATACACTTTGATCCCGAAATTGAGCGAACTGCAAGGAAACTAAAAGCAGAGAAGAGGTATATTCTAGATGATAGTAAGATGGCAGCTGAGAATAATGTTATAATAAATGACAGAGTTATTTCTATTCGGGACCGGTTTACTCCAAACAACTCTGCAACATCATCTATTCTTGTGCCAGAGGTGCTACTTGACAAGAATTTTGAGCTGAAAACAGGACTAGTTATGCTAATACAACAAGATCCATTCTATGGACATGCGTATGAGAATCCACATTACCATATTGAGTTGTTCTTGGCAAAGTACGCCACTTTTCAGGTTATCAACGTATCAGATGATTCCATCCGTCTGCAGCTTTTTCCCTTTACACTCAAGGATAAAGCTTTGTATTGGCTAAAGTCACAGGCGAATGGTACCTTCACCACATGGGATGATCTCGCAGGTGCCTTCATTAATAAATTCTACAAAGACCGTCTGACGTGCGTCTATATTTCATATATTCACGCACGTTTTCTTTTGTGTTTCTCCGTGTTTTCCGCCGTCTCTTATTCGTTTTCGTATGTTTTCCCGTTTTCTTTCACTTTTCTTTGTTTGTCCATGATTGCAGGAGTTCGACCACGTAGGGGACCTTTTACGATGATATCCCAAGTCCCCGGAGCAACGGGAGAAGTCACGCATGATCCAGGGGGTCAAACGGCAAAGTATTCATCTTTCTGCCCCTCACCCGGTCGGTTGGTCATCTCCAACCGATCGGGTGATGCACGCGTGCACCAACCGGTCGCTACCGCAGCTCACGAAGAAGTCACCCGACCGGTTCACAGACCGGTTCTGCGGGCGGCTGTTCTCTGTCTTTTCGAGTAGAATTCCAACCGATCGGGTGACTCTCACCCGATCGGTTCATCTGTAGCTGAGAAAAAGAGCTGAAGACACGGGCGTCGAACCGACCGGTTCACCCGACTGCTCCAAGATCCAACCGGTCGCTCAAGAACTCACCCGATCGGTTCGTGAGATCGGGTGAAAACTCGCCGTTTTCTGTAATTTATCTGTAACGGATCAACCGATCGGTTGACTTGTCACTCGATCGGTTGATCCAAAAATCTATATATATGACCCCTAGGGTTCCAGAAACAGGAGAGTTGTATTTTTTACTGTTTTATTTCCTTGTGACGGCTGTAATTGTTACTCTTAAGTAAGTTTTCAGATCTTTCTAATTTTTTAGTATTGTCTTTACTACTCCTTTACTTCCGCATTGCAATTGTCTGATTATGATTCTAACGGTTAAATTTCATTTAGATTGCTTTTTCATGAATTTTTGTGAGTAGTTCCCAAATCTGGGATTTTGGTGGAAGCCCCTTCGGGGGCTCTTCCCGATGCGTCCATAGGGTTAGGAAATCGATAGGGAGTAGGAATCTAACGGTTACACGGGGCGTTTCATTGTCATCGGCGGGAAAAAGACCGCCTTTGACCGTCGGGCCAATGGGGAATAAACTTGGCGGTTGACTCCCTAGCCAAAGCTCACGCCTTTAGCGTAGACGCCGAATCCTAGCACGCGGGAGCGGCAGGATGAGGCGTCGGGAGATATCGTTGCGGACTTAGTGCTCCCGGGATCGATCAGTGTTTATGGACACGGGAGTACCCACCGATCGAATCCGGGAAGTCCGGTGTATCATCCTGGGCACCGACCGGAATATCGGGCCCATGGGACGCCGGTACCACTTTCAGAGGCAACGTCTCACCATTAGACCCTAATCCCGATCGATATCCATACCCGTAGGCCGTAGCGGCGAGAGCCTCTTGTCGGGTCGGAAACCAAAGTCCCGGGTTTACTTTCTTTTTGTTCATACGCTTTCATTTCCTTTCGTGACAACCAACCACCGATTCGGGCTAGCTCGCCCCTCGGGGTGATTTAGGTCCTACCTGACCCAAGCACAACCTCGCCTCCCTGAGTTTGATATTCCCGCACCCTACACTAACCGTGAAACTTGCGGTAAACGACACCGCGCCGCCGCGACGCAAGCGAGGCGCCGGTCAAGTTTATGGCGCCGTTGCCGGGGAGGCAACGTGCTTGATATTTTAGGATCTCTTGAACCCTCGTGTCTAGCTCATATCCCTACCTCGCGATAATTTTCGCATTCTTCTTTTTCTTTTTCTTATTTGTTTTTCTTATTTTTATTTCTTATTTTATCTGTTTCTTTCCCACTTGTCGCTTCACGGGTGTCTGTTGTTTTTCATGCGCAGGAGTTCAAGGAGTCTTGACGACTTGATCCCCCTCGATCTAGAGATTAACGCCACCCTTAGGCGTTTGGCCGTCGAGAAGCGAAGAAGGTAAGATCCCGAATCCATGGAGGAGAACACCCCACCTCACAAGTCTCTGCTGGAGTACTCGATGCCATCCATCGAGTCGACTTCTGCCATCCGATCTCCAGCTATTGCGGCCCAAAGCTTTGAGCTGAAGCCGTCTCTAGTGACATGGATCCAGCAGGACCAGTTTGTGGGTGCGCCCATGGAGAGCCCGATAGAGCACTTGGACTCCTTCTTGGAGAAGTGTGACACCTTCCGAATTAATGGTGTCACTACAGAGGCTATCCGTCTGAAGCTGTTCCCTTTCTCTCTGCGGGACAAGGCCAAGCAGTGGTTAAGGGGGAAGGACCCCAATACTTTCAACACCTGGGAGAAGCTCTCCAATGCTTTTCTGACGAAGTTCTTTCCTCCGGGGAAGACCATGAAGTTGAGGAGTGAGATCTCCTCCTTCTCCCAGGCCAGCCACGAGTCCTTGCATGAGGCTTGGACGAGATATAAAGAGATGCAAAGAAGATGCCCTCACCATGAGCTTCCGAAGTGGCAGATTATCAATCTGTTCTACAATGGGTTGAGGGATGACCTTAAATCTTCTATGGACGCCGCGGCTGGGGGTTCCTTCATGTCCCGAAGCGAGGAAGATGCCGGGAATATTCTGGAAAACATGGCATCCAATAATGAGCGGTGGTGTGACGAGAGAGCCACACCAAGAACTGGGGGTATACACAGAGTCGAGGACGTCGACAAACTTTCGAGCAAGTTTGACTTGCTTTCGACCCAGATCTCCGCACTGATGGTTGGATCCGGTGGGGCCGGTACACAGCAAGTTTCTGCGGTGGAGTCCGAATTCCTTGGGGAATTCGACGGTGGTGACATCTCACCACCGTTGGATCAGGCGAGCGCACTATTTTACAACCCCACGGGGAATGTGCCATATCTGCCAAGGACAAATTCCAACCCGGCCTACTCTCCCAACAACCGGAACCACCCGAATTTCAGTTACCGGCAACCATTTCAGCCCTCGCCGCCTCAGCAGCCGCAGCAACAAATCTATCAGCCGGCTAGACCACCGCAGAATCAGGGTCAGCTGTAACCATTTCAGCAGCAACCTCAGCAACAGACGTACGCTCCCAGGAATCAGCAGCCGTTCCAGCAGCAGCAGTATGGCCAACAGAGGGCCGTCTCTCCGGTTGAGTCTCTCTTGACTCAATATATTACCAACCAGGAGAGGATCAACCAAAAGCTGGAAATGGGCCAACGGACCCTCACAGACCAGGTGACCCAGCTGGGGTTACAAGTGGCGAACATTGCAAGGGCACAAAGCCAACTACCGCCACAACCGGAGGTGAACCCAAGGGGAGCAACACAAACATCGGCACTCGTGCACGAGCACGCGAATGTGTCCGCTATCATTCTAAGAAGCGGGACGCAAATTCCTACTAGAGTGCCCCCTAGCAACCCGGAAGCACCATTGGTCGTTGAGAGACCGACTGAAAAATTAAACGACACCGGTGCTTCGTCATCAAATCCCATGACTCCGGAGGGAGTATCTGAAGAAGAGAAGAAGAAGGAGGAAGAGAGCCCAAGAGTGTATAAACCCGTTGTGCCATTTCCACAACGGTTGGCTCAGGCGAAAATTGATGAGAAATATGGGAAGTTCTTCGCCATGGTCAAGGACCTAAGCCTGCAAATCCCCTTCTTGGAAGCAATCGAGACAATCCCCTCCTATGCAAAATTCTTGAAAGATTTGGTGACCAAGGGGTCAAGAAAAGAGAAAGTGGTGCTGACGGCAGAATGTAGTGCTCTTATTCAGCGGGATAACCCGCCGAAGCTCAAGGACCCGGGGAGCTTCTCTATTCCTTGCACGATCGGGGCTGTGAAAATTAATCGTGCACTCGTCGATCTAGGAGCGAGTGTTAGCTTGATGCCCTTGTCGATGTACAGGAGAATAGGAATGGGTGATTTGGAGCCCACCGGGATGACCCTACAACTAGCTGACCGGTCGGTCAAATATCCGGTGGGAATTGTTGATGATCTCCCCGTGAACGTGAGAGGGGTGCATGTGCCCGTGGACTTTGTAGTCATGGACATGCCCGAAGACGCACACACCCCCATTATCCTGGGACGGCCTTTCATGGCCACTGCTGGCGTTCTTATAGATGTGAAGAACGGAAAACTCTCCTTGAACGTCAGCGGAGAGAAAGTTGAGTTTGACCTGGGACTATCCATGAAGCACCCCGACCCTCCTGATGACCTCCGGTGTAATCTGCTTGAGATAGAAGAAGAAAAAGCTGTAGAGGAGAACTCCTGGGAGATTCTCCTGAGAAACCCCCCCGATGAATTGGGGAATTCTAAAGATGAAGAAGGCCCCGAAGACAAAGAAGCTGCTGGAAAACCAAGTGCAGCGAGAACGACCCCTCCCGGGTTCCCCAAGTTTCCTCCTGTGAAGAGAACGGGGAAAGAGCTCACGGACCTCACTAAAGACGAGGTCCGAATCCTGAAGAAGATGGCGGGAAGCGCCAACACCAAGGAAAAGCCCCCGGATCTCAAGAACAAAGGGAGGGTGGTCGAGCAAGTATTTTTCCAGCCGCTGACTACCCCGAGCGCCTTCAGCTCCAACAAGGAAGAGATGCCTAAGTTTGGGCATCACCCGTATCAGCCACCATGAGCATCTCTTGCGGGCGTCAAGCCAACGACGTTAAACAAGTGCGCTTCATGGGAGGCAACCCATGTTCTAAACTTTTTCTCTAATTTTTAGCGTTATTTTTTACTTTATTTTATCTATTTCTATAAATAAAGTCAGCCGCGAGAACATCCGTTAGGGGACTTAATCAAATTTCTTGGTTTTTGCAGGAAACAAGCCCCAACCGATCGGGTGATAACTCACCCGATCGGTTGGGATGTATCAGATACATGCCGAGATCTGTCCCCGAATGAACCGATCGGTTGAGTATTGAAGAGACCGGGTGGAAGACCGGGTGAGCTGGGGAGAACTTTCGGAAATTTTTGGGAAATATCAACCGATCGGTTGAGTTTGAGCGCGATCGGTTGACACGACCGGGTGAGCAGCCCTAAGTTCTCGGGAAAATGTGCGGAGCGGCCAACCGATCAGTTGACAACTCAACCGATCGGTTCGCCTGTAGCATTTCTTCGGCAAAAATTTTCGACCTAACCGTCAACCGACCGGGTGACAAGTCACCCGACCGGTTCGACTTAAAACCCTATAAATACCCCCCGACACCCGCTCGTTTCCGCCCTCGCCCGATCGCGAATCTCGCCGTCGATTCGCCTTCCCCTCTTCGCCAACAACCGATCTTCACTCCCCCACGCCCTCTACTCCCCCATTACTCCCACTCTCCACCTCCTTCATCAACCCCTCCATCATCTACACCATCTCTCTCCTCCCATTCCGGATTTTTGACCTAATTTTCCCAAATCCACCTCCATTTCGAAAATTTTTGCCGAAGGAGTTCGCCACGGCTCCACGATACTCTCGCTGAACAGTGTGGGGCACCAACGAGCAAGCTCCACCACTCCGCTTGGGTAAACTCACTCCTATTCTTATTTTATATATATTTGCCCTGTTTATTGTGCTTGCTTGTTGGCTTGTGTTCGTGTGCATCCACGATTTTTGCACTAATTCTTGCTCATACACACGCACATGGCTATAGATAAGGATAAGGGAAAAGGAATCATGAGGGAAGAGGAGCCGTCTCGAAAGAGACGAAAACAAACGCGCCCTCCTTCCCGTACACGAGCACTTACACTTGGCCCTCCTCCACCTATTATCCCCCCTGTGGACCCAATGTTGGGCCCGCACGGGTATATTTTTCGGAACCAGGAGCACAAAGATTTTTACCATAGGCTTGATGCTCGAGGGCATCTATCCACCAAGTTCCCGCACGCACGTACACTTGTCGATCTCGGTGTCTTCACCGAGGTCGAATCTCTTTTCGCTAACTTAGGGTGGTTAGCCTTTCTTAATACACATGTCGTATCCTACCCGGCCCTCACACTCGAATTCCTCTCTACACTTACTTGGGAGTCCGGGTCGATCATTAGATTCAGGGTGCGTGACCGTAGTGTCACCACAAATCTAGATACGATTAATGATATATTTGGTTTCCCCAATCTCGGGGAGGATGCCATCCGACACTACGGGTACACACCCGAGTTTGATATCGATCAGTTCGGGTTCCGCCTCACATTGATCCGTGACTACCCCCGAGGTCGGGCCAAGGCCTCCTCCATCATTCATCCCGTGTTTCGATTGGCCCACAGAATCATTTCATCTGCATTCTTTCCTAGGGACGAGTCAGGCACTGTGACTATCCCTGACCTTTTTATCCTTTGGGCCATGACTTTTCCTTATGTCCGGGATGATGATGGAGTCAGCTTCAGAGCCCCTACCGTCCCCATCCATAGTAGCGATTGGCTTGTTTACAAGCTACTCGAGATTAGCCGGGCCGGGAAGGGGAAGTTCTGTTGTGGGGGCATCATCACGATCATATGCTCTCACGCCCAATTCAATATCACCATCCCCAATAATCTTCCAGCTGCCGCAGGACCCTCACATCTCGATATTGATGTCCTGCGGCACATCCATATGATCAAGCCCCGCTCGGATGGCCGCTTCATATTTCATTATGGCCACCCCCCTGCCCCTTACACCATTCTGCCCAACCCCGCTCGCATGACCATTGCTCTCGTGGGAGATTGGACTTTCCCTCCTGATCCCGACTTCCTTGCGGGGTTGAATCTTCCTTTTCTCCCCGCTGGCGCACGCAGATCACCGTCCCCTGCCACCCACTTAGGCGAGCAAGATATCCCTGCGTCTGCGGGAGATTTAGGGGCTGGCCCGAGTCGTCCCGTTTCTGCTCCGGGACCGATCACGTCTGAGCACCTCCTTGCGGCCATTTCTGGCCTTGTCTCCTGTGATGGCATGACCACTGCCGCCAGCACCTCTTCGACCTTACCTGGCGGCACCACCGCTGCCTCGCGCCAGTCTACGTCTTTTGGTCCCCGTCAGGTATCTGCCCGTCTAGGACTTGAGAGGGAGGTCGCCGCCCTTCGTGAGCTCGCCATGTCATCTGTTTCCTCGGACCCATCACCATCCTCCTTTCTTACTCACCCACGTTTCCTCGCACTTGAGAGGAACGTGGCCGCCATTCTCCGCCTTCTTACTCATATCCACGGACCACCCCCACCTTCACCACCTCCACCTTCACCACCCAGGCGATCTTCTCCTCCACCCACCCACACTTCTCCACATCCATCACCCCCCCTCACCACATTCTTCTCCTCCCTCTTCACATCCCATCCCGGCATCCACTTCACCCCTCCCGACCACTTCCACCGCACTCACGCTACCTCCATCCTCCTCCGTCACTCCATACGTGCGCCGGAGGAAATTACCGGTACGCTCCAGATCCCTCCCACCACCCCCCACTACCGTCACCACCGCACCTACTTCCTCCACTTCTATTCCTCTCACTACCGCCTTGATCGCCTTCCTACCACCACCACCCATCACCACCGACACTCGTCCCATTGTTCACACCACCACTGCCCCTGCTACTTCGCCTCTTCCCCCACTTCTCAGCACACCCCCAGCCTCCCCCGACCACCCATCCACACCCTCTTCCGAGGAGGACGAGGACTTAGCTCCTCCTGCTTTCTAGATTCACCCCTTTTGTTTTTGACTCCCCCTTGCTTATATCTAGATTTCATTGATCATATCATTTCGCTAGCACTTTCTGGTCTAGCTTGGGGGAAGTCTATTTCAGTGTGCTGTCGTGTTTTGTTTGTTTTTCTCATTTTTGCGTGTGTGTTTGTTTTTCATTTTTTGAGTGTCGTGTCGTGTGATTTTATTTTATTTTTATTTTCGTATTGTTTGATTTTGATCTTGTTTTTTTATTATTATTTCTTTTTCAGTTTTATCTATGTGTTTTCCTCGTTTTCATTTCTTTTCGTGTCTGTGCGTATTCCCCCCCCCCCCCATTTTTCATTGCCCTCCCGTACTCACTCTTATTGCATTGAGGGCAATGCAAGTTTCAGCTTGGGGGAGTCGCACTTCGTGCGTCATTTGTGTTGTTTTTCTACGTTATTTGAGTCATTTTCCATCGTGTTTTTCTTTTTTCTTTTTCCTTCTTTCTTTAGCTCTTTCTCCTAGAAATGAATCCTATGATGAATCGCCACAAAGTCACACACACCTAGCATTGCATCGATAATCACACTCACTAACCCTAGGATTTCGAGTCCTCTTGCATTTCACGCATCGTGGGTCCACTTAGCTTTTTGTGAGTCGTGTGTCGTGACTAGCATTTGGTGTGCTTCTGCTTTGTGATTTTACTTTATATACCTGTCCAGGAATGACCCCTAGATTATCATGCTTCGATATTGAATACGCGGTATTTGCTTCTAATGTCTGCTTCTATATGCATGCTATTTATATCGTATACTTCAATTCGCATGCATCGGGATTCCACAACTAAGGACTAGGATACCCCATTTAGCCTAAGCTCTATTTAGCGAGAATAGTTCCCTTTGCCCAAGTGTTTAGATTTCGACTTCTTTTTTGTTTTACTTGGTGCAAATCCCCTCGTCGTGTACCGTTCTCCCACTTGGGAGAGTACACAAGTGTATAGCCAAAAACCCAAAAATCCAAAAAAATGGGAGAAAAGAAATGAAAACCCCAAAAAGAAAAGAAAAAGATTGTATAGCCAAAAAGCCAAAAAAATATGCAAATACCCAAAACCCAAAAAAATTCCCGTGTGAATATTTTCCTACTTGCCGAGAATAAAGGGAAGGCGAGAATTTGCACCGAGTGTTCTTCTCCACATCATCTCAACCCCCGTCGTTATCAAAGGGAAGGCGAGAATGTGCTACTAGGCGTGATTTCCTTAACCCTAGTTGTGGCGTCCCCGATGCATGATACGCTCCTATTCTCTCTATTCTCATGCATGCTCGAACTTATATTCGCCGCTTAATTCAATTCGATTCGATATTTGGGTCATATCTTGGATTTGTGTATATCGAGCCTCGTAGCACATCGTAGAAAGCATCACCATTTGCTAGCACACGACCACGCTCACTCGCGCTTCACTGCGTGGACCCACGACACTTATTTGGACTCGCTTTCCTAGGTTTAGTGGTGTGATTTGGCGTTTGCTTGCTGGGTGTGTCGTTTTTGATTTTGATGGCTCTGATGGACGATCTAGGGCTTAGAGTTTTTTCTTTCTTTCTTCCTCTCTATTTTTCCCTTCCGAGCTCCTACTCTCACTCGTCTTCCTCGAGGACGAGGAAGAGTTCAGCTTGGGGGATTTTGACGTGCGTCTATATTTCATATAT
>CM061134.1:144337732-144359759 GCA_030789695.1 Scilla litardierei
GTGTATTTAGACCATAAATGAGAGTTAGCATCCCTAAGATCATCCATAGTTACCTCATCGCCTTCGTCGTCGCTATCATCGGAGGAGGAAGCTCCTTGATCATGCTCCTCTCTTGCCATGAAGCACATGTGCGCTTGCTCCACTTTCTCATCGTCCGACTCTCCGCTTGAGGAATCCTCGGAGTCGGTGAATGTTGCTCCGACAAGTCCCTTTTTGTACCCCTTTTTGTACTTCTTTGACTTGTCGAACTTCAGCGCCTTCCACTTCTCCTTTTGCTTGTTTTGAGGACAATCCGCTTTGATGTGTCCTGGCTTATTGCATTTAAAGCACAAAGGTGGAGAGGCGTTAGTAGAAGTAAATTTAGATTTCTGTTTGAAGTTACCCTTTCGGAAGAAGCGATTGAACTTCTTTGCCATGAGTGCAATGGATTCCATGTCCATTTCTTCTTCCGAGTCCTCATCATCGGTAGAGGTGGATGAAGCCGCCTTGAATGCAATCGCCTTTTTCTTAGGCGCGTCTCGGTTCAAATAGGACTTCATCTTTTCTTGTAACTTCACCTTGCTATCTTTGCGTACCTCGTATGACATCAAAGTACCCATCAATTGAACTACGGTATATTTATTCATGTCATTACCTTCCTCGATGGCGAAGGTACGTTTCTCCCAAGAAGAAGGAAGTCCTTCGATAAGCTTTGAGCACTTCTCCTTTTGAGTGTAGGACTTGCCGAGGGCCTCTAACTCGTTTATTATGTCAACGAAGCGAGCGTAATATTCTTTCATCTTCTCGCCCTGTTGCATATGAAACATTTCGTAATCTTTGTTTACGACTACGAGTTTAGAGTCTCTTACCCTACTCGTCCCTTCATGAAGTATGAGGAGGGAGTTCCAAATTTGATATGCACTCTTACATGTGCATATCTTATTGAAGTCCTCGGGCTCCAATGCGCATTGCAAGGCGTTCATTGCCTTGGCATTGCTTACCTCCGCGGCGATCTCCGCGGTAGTCCATTTCTCAAAGTCTTCTTCTTCGGGCTCGATGTATTCCTTTATTGTAGTTCTCCATAGAGACGCACTCCGGAGGAAGGTTTCCATCCGGCATTTCCAGTACCCGTAGTTGGTACCGTTGAAGAATGGAGGCCTCGTAGAGGAATGTCCTTCCATCACCGAAGATGCTCCTTCTCGGTTCCTGAAGGTGTCATAGTTGGAAGGTGGACGCACGGTCTTGTTGTCGTTGGCAGACATAGCTAAGTATCTGGCTCTGATACCAAATGTAATGCCCTACAAGCTACTGCACAAGTACTAGAGGGGGGGTGAATAGTACTTTAAAATAACAAGGAGTATAATTCCAAATTATAGTGCAAACAACTACCAAAACAATTTGCGGAAGCTTAAATTGAATGACAACAACAAAATTAACAAAGCAAACAAATGATGTTAATGGGTTCGGATCCACCCAAGTCTCCCCGACTTGTTCCCGGTGATCCTACGTCCCAACCACCTGGATCCCCTCCGGATACTTAGGTTAGAAACCCTAACCTAAGATTTCCACTATGAATATCTTGTGAAAAACATTCACAAGATCAAATCATACAACAATGGCAATAGTGAATCCCACAACCCGGGATCACAACCTTCTCTCACAACCGAGAGAATCAACAAGCAATATAAATGAGTTTATATTGAAATAAGCAAACTTACCACAAAATCCTATACCTTGAGTTTTTCTTACCAAATAGGTGAAAGGAAGGATTTGAGGAAGATGAAGTCACCAAGACCTAGCACCAAGGAAATGACCAGCAACAGGTGCCTAGGAGAGATTTGGAGACTAGATTCAAGCTAGAGCTTGAAGGGCTCACCAAGAACAAACTTCTCTCAAAATGGATTCTAGATCTAGAATGTGAGAGAATGGGTTTCTTGTGAGGAAGAGAGCTTTAGAAAAGAGTGAGAATGGCTATCTCTTTCTATCTCAATGAATCTCTTAATGGCAGCTCTAACCTAGATAGAAATGACCTAGGTTCGTATTTATAGGGTCCCATAAAAACAACTTAGGTCAATTCCCAACGGATAGAAATCTGAGAAAACTAGTCGGTCAAAGAACAACCACTGACCGACTAGTTCATCAACTAGTCGGTCAGTCAAATAGCATGGACCGACTACGTGAGGAACTGAGAAGAAAGAGAAATTCAGACCTAGAAATCTAGTCGGTCCAAGAAGACTTTCTGACCGACTAGTTTCACAACTAGTCGGTCAGTCAGTGAACGTAGACCGACTAAGAGGCATAATGAAATAGTCTGAATACAAATTGACTTAGTCGGTCCAAGAACAAAAGTTAACCGACTAGATTGTCAACTAGTTGGTCACCAAATGTTCTTAGACCGACTAACGATAAACAGTAGCTTAGGAGAAATTTAGTATGAACAGTAAGTCACAACTAGTCGGTCAAAGAAGCATCACTGACCGACTAGTTCACAAACTAGTCGGTCGGTGAGTCAACGTAGACCGACTAACTGTAAACAGTAAAGTCCAAGAAATTAAGGAATCAAACTAGTCGGTCCAAGAAGAGTTGCTGACCGACTAGATCACCATCTAGTCGGTCAGTACTTCTTCTTGTACCAACTAACATGCACAAACAAGTCTGAATCGAAGCGCGACGCTTCGAGGAAGTTAGAATGAACTTGTACTAAGATCCTAGAGCTACGATATGAGCGTTATGAAGTTAGAATCGTAAGATATACTCAAGGCTTAACATTCTATAGATCGAAGCTAAAAGACTATAAATAAAACCTTAAAGAATGGTTTTCGAGAGCTTCGATTAATTCTTCATGACTTCCAAAACGGCGCAAGAGCTTCAACGAAGCTTTAGGCATGAATACGTGCTTTGAGAAGTCTTGAGATGTCGCTTTGAATGTTCTCGTGATTTTTGCGACGATCTCCAATACTGCGCTCATAAATTGTTAGTTCATGAATTATTTATGTTTGCTCATCATCCAAAACCAAATCCGGGGAGTCCAATATTCAACAGACATCACACGTATACGTTTCTTTAGTACATCTTGGATCTAAATATTAACATGTTCAAGTCATCACTTGAAAACTTCTATTTAACCGTTAGAGTTTGTTGCCAAGTAAAAGTCTCTTGATGAGTCGTTCGTTGAACTTATTATCTCTACAATAACATATACACTGATCTATCCAAAAAATATTGATGTTCTATCTCAATATTCATATGACCATAAACATCATGAATGTGATCAAGCAATTGATTTGGCTTTATTATTACAATCCCATTATAATCCTAATCATCTCACATCATTCAAATAACATCATCGATGTAATTAATCTACATATATTTACGTATTCAATCACACATGAATATAAAACAATCACAACAATAAAGGATACCAAATAGCATAATATTATGCCGACAAGTATCACATCTAAATTACGCATATCTAATAGTATTAATTTTGCTAAAAAGATCATATCACCAACTTTAACCTCACATCCTATGCATGCTTTATCAGTAATCAAGCATACATCAGTAAGAGTGGCAATTGGTAGTTCACAATCGAGTGTTTCAGGAGTTCTATTTTGTAGGTAACATTTTGAATGGGTACATCTCGAATCCAAAAACTCTAGCAGAATGATAGCAACAAAAAGTGTACTTTCCACCATGGAGTTAGATACCTTAGTGTCTGAATGAGTCGCATAAACTCTCTGATGTGTCTTCGGCTTCTGTTGCTCCGATATATCTAGCACCTCAAACACAATATATCACTTACCACTCAAACTAACGTCTACACAACATACACACACACACACACACCCCCCCCCCCCGCGGGAGAAAAAAGCCAAAAAAAACCTCACACACTGTTATTTAGCCCAAAAGAGATATATACACGGTACATTCTTCAACTCTTCAACACACATATCATATAACCTAAATACATACACCAAAAATTCTCGTAAAATCCCAACTTAAGCTGTACTAAACCTCCGACCTCTTGACAAGCATGTGGCAATTATTCTACACACACACACACACACGAGAATAATCTAAAAAAGGTGGCACCTGACCAACTTGGGTCAGGTGCGCTGACGTGACAGCCTCCCATTGGCCACACATAAAGAAACTGTTTAAGGTCAGTTGATGGGAGGTTGTCATGTCAGCGCAACTGATCTAAGTTAGTTAGTTGCCATTTGATACCCATTAATCCCTTTATGTATATGAGTTTAATGGGAATCAAGTGGCCAAGCCCCCTTGTTTTGTTTTGAGTTTTTTTCCAATATGTTCTACACCTCATGGACGATCACTACACCAAAAATCAAGTGATTCCAACACTATTTGCCAATCGATCCGTCCATTGAAAAATCAACGGTCGCATAACATATAACTTTTTGCAACGGGTGGATCGATGGGCAAAAAGTATTGGAATCAATTGATTTTTGGTGTAATGATCATCCATGAGGTGTAGAGCATATTGGAAAAATAAATTTCAAAAAAACATTTTTTGGGGGGGGGAGGGGGGCTTAGCCATGGGTGGACCAAGGAGGAAAATCCTACTTGGCCACCTGATTCCCATTAAACTCTATATATATACATATATATACATACACATATATTTCTATTCTATAAAACACAAGGTTGTCACATGGGGACAAAGGAGGTTGTCCCATGTGGCACCCTTTGTCCTATGTGGCAAAAGGAGATGGGTGCCTCATGGCCCCCTAAAGAAACCCAAAGGCCACCCAAAAAAAAATTCCAAACCCCCACCCCATGACACCCAACAGCCCAAAGAACACCCAAAAACAAAAAACCCACAAACCCACCCCTAATTAAAAACCCCAAAACCCCAAGACTCTCTCCACACTCACACCCACTCTTCTCCCGTTTGCACCTAGTTTTGCACCCATCGGAAGACCCGTATAAATTCCCTAACAAAACACATATCACATATTACCAACTACCCTCAACCCCCAACATAGTAATTAAACTTACACACACGGTCTATTAATTTGACCATAAATTACTATAAATAATCACAAATATTTTGAAATTATTTAATGAAGCTGTGAATATAATAAGCAAACATAATTTTTATGATCGTTCTACTGAAAGAAATTTACTTTGAATTTTTCCTAATGTATATTTAGATACTAGACTCACTTTAGACTCAAATAAAGTTTTCTTTTTATTTTTGTTATTTTATGTTTTTAATTAGTTTATTCAAAACCATTTTTTCTCATTTATAACAAGAAAATTATGGAGAGAGAATTGAAGTATAATATGATAAGAAAGATATGAATGAAGACTTTTTCTCGATCCTTTCTCTTCGCCCCTTCTAAATCAATTTACATTGTAACCCTTTCGTTTCATATATTTATACCTTAATCAATTTCCTGAATGAATAATATTCTATCATAAATTTATTTGATTACATATGTATATGTATATGTATATATGTATATAGAGAATAATGGATATCATATGACATGGGATGCATCTCCTCATATACAAGACACAAAAGAGGGGTGATACAAGCCCACATGGACAAGTACTTATTGTATCACTACAATGGCCCCCTCTTATGGCCGACGACGAGGGTCGTTTAGTGACGAGTGAGTATGGCCCCTCGACTTACGGCCGACGACGAGGGTCGTTTAGTGGCGAGGGAGCATGGCCCCTCAACTTAAGGCGTACGACGAGGGTCGTTCAGTGGCGAGGGGGTGGGCCTTCAACTTATGGCTGTCGAAAATGGTGTCGTTCAGTAGTGAGGGAGCATGGCCCCTCAACACATGGCCCCTCGACTTACGGCTGACGACAACGGTCGTTCAGTGGCAAGATGGTGGCCCCTCAACTTATATTTGACAACAAGGGTGTCGTTCAGTGGTGAGGGAGTATGGCCCCTCGATTTACGGCTGACGACTAGGGTCGTTCTGTGACTATGGGATGGCCTCTTGACTTATAGCTAACGACAAGGGTCGTTCAGTGACGAGGGGATGGCCCTTTGACTTATGGCTGACGACAAGGGTCGTTTAATGGTGAGAGGATGGCCACTCGACTTATGGCATACGACGAGGGTGTCTTCAGTGTCAAGGGAGCATAGCCCCTCAACTTACGGCTGACAACGAGGGTGTCATTAGTGGCGAGGGATCATGGCCCATCGATTCATGGCTGACAACGAGGGTCGTTCAGTGGCGAGGGAGCATGGCCCCTCGACTTACAGTTGATGACGATGGTCATTCAGTGGCGAGTGAGCATGGCCCCTCGACTTACAACTAGCGACAAGGGTCGTTCAGTAGCGAGAGGATGGCCCCTCAACTTATGGTTGATGACGCGGATCGTTTAGTGGCAAGGGGATGTCCCCTCAACTTATAGCAGATGATGAGGGTCGTTCAGTGGCGAGGGAGCATGGGCCCTCGACTTACGACTGACGACGAGGGTGTCGTTCAGTGGTGAGGGAGCATGGCCCCTCAACTTATAGCTGACGACGAGGGTCGTTCAGTGGCGAGGGGATGGCCCCTCGACTTAAGGCTAATGACAAGGATCATTCAGTGGCGAGGGAGCATGGTCCCTTGGCTTATTGTCACGCCCTGCCCCCAGGATACCCGGAAAGTACGAATCTGTCCCAGTATCCACTAGAGAGGCGAGGGTGAAGAGAAAGAAAGAGAATAGAGAGGAACAGAAAAGAGAGGCAGGCCACTACGCACATGTTGGAATTGTATACATATTGCTCCATTCACAAAAAAGAACAACACAACATCACAACAGAAAGAACACAACAGACCAAAAGTACAACTCATCCACATTATTAATACAAGATCCAATACAACATTTAATACAAATATACAACTACAAACTTTAACTCAAAGCTACACCTCCGAAGGACAATACCAAACTCCACGACCCCGGAGTACAACTCAACTATCTAAACTATCTCATACCCCGAGCTCCATGCTCACAAGTCTACAATGATCTCCAACTATCTGCTACCTGTGGAAAAGGGGAAGGGTGCATCAAGCGTGTCCAGTAGGGATGCCTAACTCCTATGTCATTTTATTCAACACATCATGCAAGTTACAATGTATGACATATTATGGCAATATGGGATGAACATAACTGGAAAAATAGATGCTTCAAGAGTGGCATAAAGGAAAATAAAACATGAAGGCCTACATAGGAGGACACAACACATTCATGGCCAAAAGAAAACATAATAGCAATTGCAAAAATTAAAAGGAATAACTAGAAGTGATTTGTGCTGAGTGTAGTGTCTTAAATTCTGACTGCAACTAGACTAAAATTGCCAATATGTGTCGTAGTGTCAAATTCTGGCAGATTCTGCACCCTTCATAGTACAAGCCATAACTATTAATCTAGATGTCATAAAATTACAATTCTTGTTGCTCTGGAAGGATAACTAAATTATCTACAACTTTTGTTTAAAAACCTACACCAAATTCTAATTACAACTGTGGTAGCAATGTGGTTGTTGTGGATTCATGCCATGAAGTTATCACTCTTGCATGTTAGTCGTATAATTCATGCAATGTTTTATTGTTATGTTACTTTTGTTGCTAGTTATCCTTGTTGCTACATAGAAGAAAGCCTCTTTATGTTCTTTCCTAATGAAATTAATGTCCATATTATTATGCACACCACGTGTTTGTGAAAATGTCCATATGAAAGCAAGTTGAATAAATATGAGAATTACCCTCTTGTATATTTAGGCCAGAGCCAAATCATGGATTGGTGATATTGGAGGCATGTGTGGCATGGAATCATATGTTAGCTTTTGATAAGTTGATGTGGTTATGGTGAAGGGCATGACACATAGTTGCATGGCCCTTGATGTTACAAAAGACAGATATAATCCAAAAAGTGAAAGATGATGAACTATGAGCCATGCCAACATGACTCTAAATAAAAAGTATCATGTTACAATAAGATTAACAAAAAATGTTACTGGAATGTCTCAATCCTCTCAAAAGAGGGTGAGCTTCCAAGATGGGGTTTTGGGGAATACTTGCAATTAAAATAATAGCAATAACTGTAATGATAAAAGGCCACTTCTTTAACATATAAAAGAGCATATGAAGAATATATCATAAGAAATGTTGGATTCCTACCTTAAGTTGCTCACTTTGCTTAAGATTCCTTCTCCATCTTCCTCCTCCTAGATCCAAGATTCATAAAGATATCATCTTTCTCCATGAAGTCACCTTCTTCAAACTCCCAAAACACTCCCCACACTGACTAGCTTCCATCATGGTTCTAAAGGAGAAGAGGGAGAGGTGTTCTTAGGTAGAAAGTTGATGGGAGAGGGGCATTGGACGGGGGTCACAAAATTAAAGGGGGAAATAAGGAGGAGAGCTCTCTAGATCTCTCTCCTACTCTCTCCTAATCTCTAACAGATAAGCATCACCTAAGAAAATTACCAAAATACCCCTAAGGTATCAAAAGACCAAACTAGCCCCACAACTTCTAGCTATTTGCAAGAGTGCCATTCACCTTACCCCCATTCACACTAGCCCTCCTACACACCCTCATTTCATTTATTTGGAAACCTGAGTGTTTATTTGCTAAAGTTTAGTGTCTTCATTTATTGGTATTTATTTGGAAACCTGGGTAAACGCAGGACATAAGGACATGGACCTTACCCCAAGGTGGGGTGGCACCCAAACTACCTCGCCAGTGGTACACGAGCACTGATTAACTTTAACGGTGCCTCTCGAACTCCCCTGTCACTGGCAGGAATGAGAATATCCTCCACATCACCACACATATCACATAACCGGTCACTCCCTATAAGGACGAGTTAGAATAATCACCACAACTATCACGGGCCACTCCACTCCCTGCAAGTGAGTGGCTGCCAAGAATCTCCTCTTCCTAGTCCAGTCTTTATGACTGCCCTTACTCAGGTATTCCTCCAAACCCCATCTTGGAATCTCACCCTCTTTTGAGAGGATGGAGACATTTGAGGAATGTTTTTAGTTATTCTTATAGTAACTTTCTACTTATTAGTGGAGTCATGTTGGCATAGCTTCATAGTTCATCATCTTGCATTTATGGTACATATCTTTCTTCCATAACAATAAGGGTCATGCATCCAAGTGTCATGCCCTTCACCATAACCACATCAATTGCTCAAAACATAACATATAAGTACATGCCACACATGCCTCCAATATCATCAATCCATAAATTGACCCATGGCTTAAACATGCAAAGGGATAATTCTTATATTTATTCAACTTGCTTTCATTTGAACATTTTCACAAACACGTGATGGGCATAACAACATGGAAATTAATTCATTAGGAGTATAACATAAAGGAGCTTTCTTTTATGTAGCAACAATGACAACTAGCAACAAGAGTAACATAACAATAAAACATAGCATGAATTATGCCACTAACATGCTAGAGTGATAACTTCATGGCATGAATCCACAACAACCACATTGCCACCACAATTGTATTTAGAATCTGGTATAGGTTTCTAAACAAAAGTTGTAGATAATTTAGTTATCTTTCCAGATCTACAAGGATTGTAATTTTAGGATATCTAGATTAATAGTTATGGCTTATACTATAAAGGGTGCAGAATCTGTCCTGGAACTGAATTATTTAGCTGTAAATAATCAATTTATTTAAATTATCTATAGTCAGAATCATAAGAAGGTTTCAAAATGAAAAATGTAGATTACTAAGTTCGGTTTCCGGATTATCTTAAATTAAGTCATTTGGACTACTGGAGTGAATGTTATGCTTTGTTCACTAATATGGTGCAGAATCTGCCCGATATTGACACTACGATACATATTGGCAGTTTTATTCTAGTTGTAGTCAGAATTTTGTAATGCCTTGAAAGCTACTGCACAAGTACTAGAGGGGGGTAAATAGTAATTTTAAAATAATCAAGAGTCTAATTCCTAATTATCGTGCAATCACAAACGACGGTGCGGAATAAAGAATAACAACAAGAACAATGCAACGCAAACACGCGATTTAATGGGTTCGGATCCACCCAAGTCTCCCCGACTTGTTCCCGGTGATCCTACGTCCCAGACACCCGGATCCCTTCCGGCTACTTGAGTTAGAATCCACTAACTCAAGGTTCCACTAAACAACTTCTTGTAGAAACTACTACAAGATCAAACAATACAACGGTTTGATAGTGACTCCCACAAACCGGGATCACGAACTTCTCTCATAAATCGAGAGATAAACTCAATATAATAAATTTAATAAAATAGAAAACGCTTACCACAAAATCCTATGCCTTGAGAAAATACTTACGAATTTAGGGCAAGGAAGGATTTTGAGAAAGAGTGAGCACGAAACCCAAGCACCACCAAGATGAACAGCGTGAGATGGCTAGGGCAATGAAGATGGTCGTGATTCAACCCCTCAAGAGAATGACAGCACAAGATCTCGAAAATCCCTTTGGAAAAACTAGGTCACAAAAAAGAACCAGAGATTTTTCGCGAGAGAGAGAGAGATGAAGCATTGAAAAATGATGATTGAATTGAGTGAATTCGAGATCTGAAATCTCTCTGATAATAGACAAATTTCCATGTTTGAAACGAGTCAAACAGATAAGGAAAGAATCAAAACAGATCAAGAAAAGTCGTGGAAATAAAATCTCCAACGGCTGGAAAATTAAAGCTGCTTAATCGGTCTAAGAAGGATCATTGACCGATTAGTTTAAGAACTAGTCGGTCGATGAACCTTCTTGGACCGACTAGAAGGTTGACAGAGAATATAGTGAAATAAGGAGGGAAAACTAGTCTGTCTAAGAAGAAACACCAACCGACTAGTTCGACAACTAGTCGGTCGGTGAGCCTTCTTGGACCGACTAATTGGTCAACAGTAAGTATGCCAAAATACACAAGGATGACTAGTCGGTTCAAGAAGGATTTTCAACCGATTAGATCGTCATCTAGTCGGTTGGTCCTTCTACATGAACCAACTAAGATGCACAGAAAGTCATGAAAAGACGCGATAAGCTAAGGAAAGACTTTCTAGTGACTTCTAAGACAATCCTAGAGATAAGCTAGAATAGAAATAAGGATAACTAGGTAAGTACTACTCAAGACTTAACATTCTATGAAATGAAGCTAGAAGACCAAATAAATAACACGACAAACCGTCTTCAAAGCTTCTACATGGAGAATCCGAATCCCTTGACTTCATTAATAACTCCTTGAGCTTCAACAAAGCTTCAGGCACAACGATCACGCGCTCTAAGAAAGTCTTGGGAAGTCGCTTGAGATCAACAAAGTAATTTGGCGACGATCTCCATAACTGCGCTCAAAGAGAATTAGTACCCAATATTTATGTTTGTTCATCATCAAAACCAAATCAGGGGAATCAATACTCAACATTCTCCCCCTTTTTGGTGATGACAACCCAACATAAATATAAATCAATAATAATGAGATAAATGAAATTTACTTACTCTCCCTGCATTGATGACTCGTTAGTTCCATATTAAATATTAAACATAAGCATCAAGTAGAAGATAAAAGTATTAGACATGATCCAATTATTGAAATATAGTATCAGAATCCATTTTTATATCTTCACTCCCCCTGAATCTAACATATGGAATTAGATTCACGGTAATTGTTTAAATTATCATTTAGCACAAAGTCATTATTAATTCTCTCCCCTTTGGCATTATCCAAAAAGAGCGGGAGGAAACAACGGTAACAACCAAGGCTAAAAGAAATTATAAACAAGAGAGAATAAGACTAGGACAACGGTCCAAATGACACCAAGGAAAATATCGAAGAAAACAAGGTGTGTCACCTAGACCATAGTCGAAAAGCGAAAAGAGAAATCATCAAAAAACAAAATCATATCAACGTATTGAAGAAAGGAACATACTCTCCAATATCAACATTTTTAGCGAATTGATTGCATGGAAAACAACTCATGTTTCCATTCAAACAAAGCTATATATGCAACAGAATCGACGAGCGATAAAGTAAACATCAGAGACAAAAGTACAATGTGCACACAAATACGAAATGCAATAGGATGGATATATATATATATATATATATATATATATATATATATATATATATATATATATATATATATATATATATATAAACCTCAAAATTGATACATCCAGACTACCAAAAAAATATTTATCATCATCAGATAACAGTGTGTGGTGCACAGCATACAACAACCCAGCATACATAAAAAGTATCACAAAACATACAAAACAACCACCCATCTAACCTAACCCCTCTCTCTCTCAACAAGATGGATCATCCAAAGAGCGCAAAGGAGAGTCCTCCAAGAAAGGCTCAGGAGGCAGAGGCAGGATCTGCACCAGCAGGAGGCTGTGCAGATGGAGTGGTGGTCTTGGGAGCAACGGAGGTATCCACCGAAGGGATGGTGGCAGCAGGAGTGCTCTCAGGAGCACGAACAGATGAAGCAGCAGCAGAAGTACCCACTGGGGCACGAACAGGAGAAGCCACAACACGCTCCTCAGCATCAGCAACATCCATGGCTTCCTCATTGGATACTGTCGGAGGGATCTCAACACCCAAATGCTCACTGATACGCACGAGCATCTCCTCACATTGCAAAAGACAAGCGTCCTGACGGCTCATTGAAGCTGAAGAGCTAGAGCGAGACGACAGAGGAGGAACAGAAGGGGTGGTCCGCTGAACGTGACGCAAGGCCACAAGAGACTTCTTGACGGCGGTCGTGTTCAGGGGAGGACCCAAGGGACACTGATCGTCAGGAGGGAGGGGAACTCCGAAGTGACGAAAGACCAATGTCAAGAGGCACAGATAGGGAATATGCGCGGCCTTGGTCGACTTCCTGATGCACTCAAATGAGTCCATCTTGTCCAAAATGATGCGAGCCTAATTTATATCACTCCCATCAAAAAGGGCATAGATGAGCTCCAGGAAGGGATGGGAAGGTAAGCTGGAGGAGCCGTACTTTGGGAGAAGACATGACTTCAGAATCAAATTCAGGACCCACGTATTCAGTTTGAAAGACTTGGAAGGAACGCCAATCATGGCGGGAGGAATAACGTGGAACATGTCGGTTAAGAGGGACTGATCGAGATCGTGGATATTATCCACAGAGATGTCAGAAGGGAGCAGACCAGACGAGGAGACCCCACGTATTTTTCCTAAGATCTCTACCGTGAAGACAATGGGTGTCCCTAAAACAGTAGTCTCAATACAATGCTTGTCATCATACTCACCCCGAACTCGATTTGCATAGAAGAGTTTGACGAGCTGAGGGTAAGGATGAGGAAGGATCGTGGCAAAGATATTCAAGGAGACCGCTATATGATAGAAAATCAACGAGCTTGGGAAAATCAGCGAACTGGACATAGTGCTCGAGGATCAATGGGCAATGCTCGATACGGTTGTAGGCGGCTAGACACAACGGGTCATTACAACATAGAGAGATATCCACCCCCACCAGAAGGCATGGGAGCCTTCCCCTTTGACGGACGTGAGGAAGAGCGAGGAGGAGGGGTAGGTTCCTTCTCGACAGCCTCAGTCTCCGAGATATAGTCATCGTCGGAGTCAGAGGGTGGTGTGGGGGCACGGTAGGGTCCATGGGTCAAAATCTTTTGTTTGAGCTTGGACCGGGGCTTGGGAGCAGATTGGGTTATAGTTTATAGGGAGCCGCATTCTACTTCTTGAGAGGAGGCAAAGAAGATGATGGAGAAGTAGGCAACGAAGGTTGCGGACGAGTGGTTTTGGAGCAACGTTTTGGTGGATTAGGGTTGGATGGAGGATCTATGGTCATCGGAGAGGGACCGAAAGGGCGGATAGGGATTCGAGTTCTCGCCATGAATTTGAGTCGAGACAGCACAAAATTGAAAGAAATTGAAAGAAATCGAACCCTAAAAACGGAGAGAACGTAGGAGGAGATACCATAGGAAGGAGGAGATCGACCCTGGAGGAAGACATGAGACCGGTGGCGACTGGATGCGGTCGTAGAAGACGTCGGACGGCGGATGAAGATTAGCGGGCGACGGTTTAGGGTTGTAGGAAAGAGGGGTGCACCGATTAGAATGAATTCTAATCGGTGCGGAGAGGGATTAGTCGATTTAAGTAGGGCCAAAGACGGATTTGCCCTCGCACATCTAGTCAGTCTCAGTTCAAAAGCGGACCGACTAAAACACGCTCTAGTCGGTCGGTAGATGAACTTGGACCGACTAAATGGTAGACATCAAGAGAGGTCAAAATAGGGCACGAACTAGTCGGTCTGAGTTCAATGTCTAACCGACTAGAAGTGAAACTAGTCGGTCAGGAGATGAACTGGGACCAACTAATAGAGTCCAAAAATTTTAGAATTAGAAATTTTGAGTACTCTCCAAAGAACACTTGGACAACCCATCAAAACATTCTCATGCGCACTTATTCTACCCCATAAATCCAGAAAACCACAAATACGACGCGCGGTTCGAAAAACCGATCATAAACCCAACATAAATAAAGAATATCACATCAAATCCAATGAGAGCTTATGTAAATCATTATCAGGCAAGATTAAATATATAGAAAATATGACTACTAAATCTCGGATTCACCCATAATCCCCAATTCTTGACGTAACTGCACAAAGGCATCTTCCTTGAGTGGTTTCGTGAAAATATCGGCGATTTGCTTCTGGGTTTCAACGTACACTAAAATGATGTCCTTTTTAGCTACATGATCATCTAGGAAATGGTGACGGTCATCTATGTGTTTGGTACGGGAGTCGTGTACCAGATTCTTAGAGAGACATATTGCACTTAGGTTGTCCACCATGATAAGGCAAGTATCACAGTTTATACCGAAGTCTTTAAGTGTGTGTCTCATCCAAAGAACCTGTGCACATGCAGCACCGGCGGTAATATATTTCACCTCGGTGGTTGAAAGTGATATGAAATTCTGCTTCTTGGAAAACCAAGAGATAAGAGAATTTCCTATAAAATGGCAAGTACCACTAGTACTTTTCGTGTCAGATTTGCATCCAGCATAATCTGCATCACTATATGAGATTAACTCATATGTGCTTGACTTTGGATAGAATAATCCGTAGTCGAGTGTGTGACTTAAATAACGGAAAATACGTTTAACCGCTATTAAGTGTGATTCCTTAGGTTGTGATTGATACCTAGCACATACACATACTGCAAACATTATATCTAGCCTACTAGCAGTAAGATATAATAAACTACCTATCATACCTCGATATAGACGAATGTCTACATCTTTCTCGCCCGTATCTTTATCAAGGTGTGTAGTAGTGCTCAATGGTGTCTTCTTGCTAGAGGCATTCTCCATTCCAAATCGCTTTAGCAGCTCCACCGTGTACTTGGTTTGGTGGATGAAGATTCCATCGTTCATTTGGCGAATTTGGAGTCCTAAAAAATATTTGAGCTCACCCATGTGGCTCATCTCGAACTGATCCTTCATGACATTAGAAAACTCTTCGCAAAGAGTGAAGTTAGTATCACCGAAAATTATATCATCTACGTAAATCTGAACTAATATAATATCATGATTAGCATACTTAACAAAAAGCGTTGAATCAAGCTCACCCATTTGAAACCCAAATCCAAAAGAAAGTTCTTTAGGCGGTCATACCAAGCTCTAAGAGCTTGTCTCAGACCATAAAGTGCTTTCTTTAGTTTTAAAACATGATTCGGAAATTTTTGATTTATAAAACCCGGAGGTTGAGAAACATATACTTCCTCAACTACATCTCCGTTTAAAAACGCACTCTTTACGTCCATTTGAAAAAGTTTGAAATCTTTATGGCATGCAAATGACAATAATAGCCTAATAGATTCTAATCTAGCTACATGTGCAAAGGATTCCTCGAAATCAATACATTCCTCTTGCTTGTAGCCTTGAGCAACTAACCGAGCTTTGTTCCGGATGACATTTTGGTTCTCGGCTGTCTTGTTCTTGAAGATCCACTTCGTTCGTATAACGTTGTGGTTCTTCGAAGGCAATGAAACTAGCTCCCAGACCTCATTCCTCTCAAACTGAATGAGCTCCTCTTCCATAGCTAGGATCCAAGAACTATCTTCGCACGCCTCATTTATATTCTTTGGCTCCACGGAATAGACAAAAGCACACTGAGCGAAGAAGTTGACTTGGGATCTTGTTCTGACGCCATCTTCCATGTTGCCAATAATTTGGTCATGGGGTCACGAACTGTTGGAAGATTTCTGGGAACACCCCGGTCACTAGGGTCATTCTCAAGAGAATCATTAGTAGGGTTAGTTTTAACAGAATCAATAGCATTAGATATATCAACAGAGTCACTAACTGCTTCCATAGAATCATCGTCATCGATAATTCTAGGAGGGACAAAATCTTCATTAAATGAAATATGAAGAGATTCCTCGATCGTTGAGGTTCTTTTGTTGTATATCCGGTAGGCTTTGCTACGGGAGGAATATCCAACAAATATCCGCTCATCGGATCTTGGATCAAATTTGTCCAAACTACCATAGATAAAATATTTTGTATCAAAAACTCTAAAATGTTTAACTTGAGGCAACCTACCAAACAACAATTCATAACAAGTTTGTTTAGTGTCAGGCCTCAAGAGAATCCTATTAAACACATAGCAAGCGGTATGTACCGCTTCTGCCCAAAATTGATGGCCAAGGTGGCTATCATCAAGCATAGTGCGAGCACATTCCACTTGCATCCTATTATTTCTCTCAACAACACCATTTTGAGGGGTGCGCGAGGAAAAGAAAAGGTGTGAGTAATACCAACCTCATCACAGAAGTTTGACAAAGACTCGTTCTCAAATTCCCTTCCATAATCACTACGAATAGTGACAATGGTGGTTCCAATGAGATTTTGTACTTTCTTAACAAATACTGTGAAGTTTTCAAAAGCATCATTATATTAATTAAAGTAAATACCCAAGTAAATCCAAAAAAGTCATCAATGATGACAAGTCCATATCGGGCATTTTTTAATGAAGCAACTCTAGTTGGCCCAAAAAGATCTAGATGTAAAAGCTCTAAAGGCCGTTTAGAGGATATGTTTCTCTTAGGTTTAAATGACGATTTTGGAAGTTTGCCTCGTTGACATGAGCCACAAAAGCTTTTCTAATTGAATGAAAGCTTAGGGAATCCTTTAATAGAATCTAGCTTGGATAGTTTGAAAAGTGTTCCAAAATTCACATGACCAAATCGTCGATGCCATAAGGGTTGTTCACTTGTGTTAGCAATAAGACATTGTTCATGGGAATTTGGAATATCTAATATATATAAGTCCTTATGGCGTGTGTCAGAGAACAACACATTATTATTATCATATCTTAAAATGTGGCACATTCCTTTCTCAAAGCTAATTTTGTAACGCTTGTCACAAAGTTGGCTTATTGAGATTAGATTGTGATTTAAGCCTTTAACAAGGTAAACATCACTTATAAGGGGTTTAGAAGGGTTACCAACTTTTCCAACACCTATGATGGTTCCACTCTCGTTGCCTCCGAAGACCACTCGGTTTCCATTTTCAATGGGTACCACTTCGGATAACAACTGAGCTTTACTAGTCATGTGTTTTGAGAATCCACTATCAAGTATCCACCCGTTCTTGGAGCTAGATTTAGATTTGTTGCTCCTTTTCTTTTTCTTGAGTGCCTGAAGATAAAAATATCGTATCATGGTACCCAAGGTCATTGGGTCCTAAGGATTATACCTTTGGAAGCCAAGTCCCATTGGACTTAGACTTCCCAATGTAATCATCATTGTGCACGACATTCATAAAATATGAGTTTATGTAGGCTTGTTTCTCATGCATGCTAGTGTCCTTCGGGCCCCAAATAGTGAATGTCTTGGGAGCCCTATTCCTATTGGAAACATGCACTTGTGGTTGATTTCTACGTTGTGCATGTGTTCTATGAGGAAGTGTGATCACTCCATATTTTACACTTTTTTCCCGCATGTTTGCATGCCATTTAGATCGCCCAAATCATGTTTTTCACGATATATCGACGAAATTGCGATGCTTTTCACGATTTGTTGTTTTTGTCATATTTCAGGTGATTTGGAGCGATTTGGAGTGATCTCGAGATACGCCTAATCCAGAGTGTCACCGACGACCTCCCCGAGGGGTATTTCGCCATTGGAGAGGAGAGGAAGAAGAAAGAACGTCGCAGGAGCAACGAGGAGGCCAAAACAAGCTGTTTGGGCATTTTTGGTGTCTCACTCGGCCGAGTGAAGGAGTCACTCGGCCGACCAGCGAGACACCGCTCGGCCGACCGGATCGGACACGATTTATATGTGCACTCGGCCGAGCATCGGAAGCCACATCGACCGAGTGACGCGACCCCGTCTACCCGAGTGGCACTCAGACGAAGCCCATCAAAAATCGCCAACTTACTGTTTTTCGTCTGCCTGAGCTTCAGAAGACCCACTCGACCGAGTGGAAAATGCCGACTGCCCGAGTACTAAGAAGCCATCGGCCGAGTGACGACAAATCACTCGGCCGAGCGACTCCCGAAGTGAAGACCCCCAAAGACCCAGACTTACTGGAAATTTACAGGGTTTGTCACTCGGCCGAGCGACTTTTGTCACTCGGCCGAGCGCGACGCGCTGCCTGTAGCGAAAATTGCGGATTTTAGGCTGCGCAGGGGCATTTTGGTCACAGTTTTTTGGACGATTTTGGGGGGTATTTAACCCCTGTTTTTACCCTAGGTTAGAGAGCTTTTTCTCAGTTCTTTTTGCAGTTTTTTAGATTAACTTTTAGCTTTAGATTTTTGTGATTGGAGAGGAGAGAAAAGTTGATTTTTGTTGGATTCATTGAAGAACTCTATTGGTTTGCATCTCTCCCCTCTAAAAATACTATTTTTATTTCATATTTGAATATGGTGATGAATTCTTTTATTATTTCTATTGATTATTCTTGTATTTGTGCTATGAATTGTGAGTAGTCCACACGTCTTGGGGTGTGGGGATGAACCCTACGAGCCCAATTTCAGATTTGTGATGAATTGGTAGGAATTTTGCTAGAATTGCCTATTAGGGTTAGTTTGGGATCGATTTACTACGGATAGCTAGGTATTCATATCAATTGGGATTTGCAAGAGATTGGATCCCAATTCGATAGGAAACCCTAGAAATCCGAATTGGGTTGGAATCGAATTTCCGTAGTATCGGTTTGCAAGAGATTGGACCGATACTAGGGTTCTCGGTTGCAATTCCGTGCCGATACCCGTTTGCAAGAGATTGGACGGGTAGGAACTATCCCAACCTTGGTCGTGGCCCGAGTTTGCACGAGAGTGGGCTCGGGGCGCGATTGAACGATGATGTTGATCCTAATGCTAGCTTGCCTAGGCTAGGGTTTGCAAGAGATTGGACCCGAACCTAGGATAGCTATAGACCGGCAACAGCGCGAGAGCGTGAGCTAGGTTTTACATTCAGTTGCAACTAGTCCATCCGTAATTTTATTCTAGCAATTTTGATACCAATGAACCACATTGACGAAATACGGTGAGTGGCGGGGATTCCCCATTCCCTAGGCGTCTTTATTTGATTTGATATCTTCATACTTTGTCTGACGATTGTGACAGGATCGCCAAAGGCAAATTCTCTCTTTTCCGTTCTTAATAGCCAGGTTGATTGGAGCAAGCACTTTCATTCGTCCTCCATGTGTTCGATAACCCGCTCGCCGCTACACCGTGCGCTTGCGGTAAAACTACACGGTCGCACTTTTGGGTTACATTCCGGAGCGATCAAGTTTTTGGCGCCGTTGCTGGGGAGGCGATTGCGTTTGATCTTATCACCCTAGCTATTTCTTCTTTTTGTTTTTTATTTCTTTTTTATTTTTATCTAACCCTTCCACTGAGCTAATCATTTTTTTGAAACTCTGTTTTCTCACTGCATGTACACGAGATCGACGGCGGACCCTGAAGCTATATTATTTGATCCCGAGATCGAACGTACCGCGCGGAGAATTAGAGCGGAGAGGAGACAACCTCCGGAAGGGAGGTTTATGACCAACCCAGAAACTGCAGAACAATTAGCGGCAAGAATGGCGAGGATTATTTCTATTCGGGATAGGCTACGGCCTAAGACCTCTTTTACTACCTCCTCCATTGCCATGCCAGAGTTGGCGGCTGACAAGAATTTCGAGCTGAAGACTGGACTAGTGGTTCTGATGCAGCAGGATCCATTTCATGGGAATGCCCATGAAAATCCCCACTACCACATCCAGCTATTCTTGTCGAAGTGTGTCACATTTCAGATGACAGGGGTCTCCATCGATGCCATCAGACTGCGCCTCTTCCCCTTCACATTAAAGGACAAAGCACTTTATTGGTTGAGGACGCAAGCTGAGGGAGTCTTTACCACATGGGACGAGTTGGCGAGTGCATTCATTGACAAGTTCTATCCGCCCTCCAAGACGGTAAAGATTCGGAGCGCTCTTATGTCCTTCAAGCAAGGACCCCAAGAGACGCTCTATGAGGCTTGGGAGCGTTTCAAAGATCTGCAGCACCAGTGCCCGCACCATAGTATTGAAGATTGGGAGCTAGTTCATAGCTTCTACAATGGTCTCCAACCGGGGACCAAGCAAATTATTGATGCCGCGGCAAATGGAGCCATCTTATCAAAGACTCCCGAAGAAGCTACGGCCCTAATTGAGGAGATGGCCTCAAATAATCAACAATGGGGCGACGAGCGAGGACACTCTACGTCCTCCTTGAAGCCAACTAGCATCTATGAGGCGAAGACCGTAGCGGAACTCACAAGCAAGTTTGATTCTCTCCACAAGGTAGTGGAGAGACTGGAGAAGTTTATCACGGAGCCCCGAGGAACCCCTTCCACATCCGCACCAACGAATCAAATGAGTGATTGGCAAGACCAATCTCAAGCTACATATTTGGGGGGAGAACAAGGAGAGGGATCCTTGGAGCAAGTTCAATATGTCGTGGGGAATCAAGGATATTGGGCCAATCCGGCCACTAGAAACCATCCCGGTTTCTCATATGCAAACAATGAAGGAGCTTTGAACCCGCCGCAACAACAACCTCAACAAGCTCGACCACCACCACCACCACAATACTATCCACCGAGGGGGCCTCCACAACAAAATTTCCAACCGAAGCAACAAGTTCCACCCTATAGGCCGCCCGGATACAATCAAGGGTGGAGAAATCAAAACCCCCCACAAGCTCAACAATGATCCGACTTTGAAGCTAGAGTGGAGGAGTTTATGGTCGAGCAAAAGAAGGTCAATGCTTCCTTGAAGGCGGGCCAAGACTCCCTTACAACCGTTGTGGCACAAATCTCGGAGTAATTGGCGTTACTCAATCGGAATACTCAACAATTGCTGGCTCAACCCGAGCAAAACCCACGGGGGCGCCACCGGCCACATCAATGCCGTGGTTGCCGTTACTACTAGAGGCGGGAAGGATACCACCCCCGCCATGATTCCTACCGAGGAGCCCGTGGAGGAAAGTGTAGAGCCAATTGGGCCGGTAGTTGAAGTTGAGAGGGAGAAAGAGCCGCAAGAAAAGGAGAAATCTAGAGCAGAGCAATTGCTTGAAGAGAGGCGCTTCATGCCACCGGTACCATTCCCTCAGAGGCTTGCTAGAGCGAAGATGGAGAAGAGACTAGCGAAGTTTCTCGAATATTTGAGAGGGGTAAGCCTCAATATTCCCTTCCTTGATGCTATTGTTGAGATCCCGACATACGCAAAATTTTTAAAGGATTTGATTTCGGGGAGAAAGAGGAAGGAGAAAATTATGCTCGCCGAGGAGGGCTCTTGGTTCACCAAGAGAGAGAAGGAGCCGGCTAAATTCAAAGACCCGTGGAGTTTTCGGATTCCTTGCACCTTGGGCGGCGTCCCTCTTCAAAAGGCATTAGTGGACCTAGGGGCTAGTGTTAGCCTCATGCCTCTCTCTATGTTCCAAAGGCTAAACACCGGGACAAAATTGAAGCCCACCGACATGCGGATACAACTAGCCGATGGGCGAATCACAAGGCCGGTAGGGATTGCAGAGGA
>CM061134.1:144360259-144375284 GCA_030789695.1 Scilla litardierei
ACAGCTAGGGACAAGGGTTTTGAGATTATCGCCATGGAGTCAGAACCATGCCCTCCTCCAGTTTTATCCCAAAATCATTTACCCCTCTCCCCATTGATCGAACATCATACCGAGAGTAGTGCATATCTTTCAGGGAGTAGTCGTCAACTTGCTTTAATTTATTTCAACTATTTTGATGACTACATTTGGAATATTTTTGTTGAAAGGAATCTTAAACTAATTTGGACTGACATAACTCATCTCTCGTAGTACATTGGCAAACAAGTTATAGAGATGCTTGGAGTTACGTTGCTGGAGTCCAATTTAGCTTTTGGAGGAAAAATAATCGCCGAGGAGCGCAACGAGAAAATTGAACAACTGCCTCCACCATCAAAGATTCGGGATCCGCCATTTGATCACGGTGTGTTCTTTCTAGTAGTGTTGTTTTTAAATGCTTTCTAGGTTGCTTGCTTGAATAAACTCGTACCCCTTTCGACTTTGAGGACAATGTCCATCTTTAGTTGGGGGGTGTGTACGAGACCTTAGGATTAATTTTTTTTTGAGAAGAATAAATCACCAAATCTCATCTTTTAAAACTCCTTCCTATGCCACTAATGGAGATGATTATACATTGATTGTGTTATAAAAATTGTTTATGGCTTGAGTTAATTATTTTTCTCTTCATGGAATTACCGTTAATATACTATTCAAGAAAATTTTCAATTTCCATGATTAATATCTCAAAATAGTTTGAATTTATGTCATGCATGCTAATGTGATGAAAAATCTTAAGTATACACGATTTAAAAGAATAGTCTTCTAGTTGAAGAGGAATTTGACCTTGGTTATCAATGTTTATATTCAAAGAATGGGTGTTGAGTTGCTTACAAAGAAAAAGAGAAAAAGATGAAGAAAAGAAAAGAAAAGAAAAATGAATGAAAAATGAATGATGAAAAATGAACGAAGAAGTATGTCACTAAATAAATAACTTGGTTGGCTCGAGTAGTACAGTCCGAGGGGTCCTTTTTGGCCTAATGCCCTATTATCGTCTGATTTGGGAGCCATTGACAGGAAACTCACTCATTTGATGGAGCGATCCAAGTTATACATTTTTCTGTGAATGTTGCTTGATGTGCGTTACGCAGAAGTAATAAAAGAAAAGAAATGGTGAATATACTAAGAAACTTCAATACCCATGTCTTGAATGATTGTTTTGATAGGCCAATTCCTTGGAAACAAGAAAACTAGATAAAAACGACGTGTTATACTTTCGCTTGCGCAAAACGATGCTTGCATGTTATTTATTCAAACTAAACTAGAGAAAATATCGTGTGATTGATCTTAGTCATGGAATGTGTATATTGATAGTCAAAATCATATTGGAGTGCGTATTATTGAGCCATGCCATAAGCGATTGATAGAATTTATTGTTTTGTTAATCATCCGTATTAATCGCTCTTTTTGCTAGAGACTAGCAAATCGCTAGTTAGGGGGTGTGATTCGGGTTCAATATTACATATTTAACCCACCATTTAGCCCTATTTTGTGCTCGTATGATGCTATATTGTTCTCTAATACGTGCGTATTTTATATATCATCATTTATTAGAGAATTCACCTTGTTTGAGCATAAAACAGTAATTAATGGAGCATTTCTGAACTTTTTATATTTTTCCTAGCTTCGTCTCGATCTCACGATTCCAACGACTATTTATTTGTATTTTTCTGAGATCTGTGCTAATTACTGTGTATTTTTAAATGCAGAATACAATTTAAAAAGAGAAATACGCAGGAAATACTCTACAAATACGAAAATACGTTCTCCGCACCAATCTTAAAGCACATGTGGCCACTTCTCAGCGACTCCCGCCTGATCGAGCGATCCCCAAGCAACGGGCGACGCGGCATTCTCCGCGCCGTTGGATTAAGATCCAACGGCTTCCGCTGGCCCAGCAACTTGTAAGCGGAGGGGACACGCGGCGGCGATCGGTGCATTCCCCTTTCATCGGACGGTCGACGTTTCATTCCACACGCAGCGACGTGCATAATCGCGGGCCACGTGGCGCACTGGGGATCGTTGATCGCAATTCCAACGGCCTGGATCATTTCGATGACGCGCGAAAACGAGGGCGACGTGGACGAACGTCAGCCATCCGATTGCGATCCCACGGCCCAAATCTTCCCCGTAATTTGAAAGCAAAGCTGCATCCTTCCCGACGACGTGGAAAACCCTGGACCATCGGATCTCAAATCCTACGGCCTCAATTAATCCGAGATGTATTCGGATTCGAGAGCGGATGCGGGCGCGACTTCGACCCGGGACACGTGGCAGCTCTCTGTTTAATCCCTCAAATATTTAACGGCCCAGATCTTCTAGCGGCGGGGGATTGCGGGTTTGGTGCGAATTTTAAGCGACAATCTCTCTATTTAAGGTATTCCTAGGGTTTTTGAGCGTATTGAAGCAGATTTTGGCGTATTTGGAGCGTATTGGAGGCTCTAGGAGCCGTATTTCGCCAGTGAAAAATTCTGTAAAATTTCAGAGGCTATTTTCTTATTTCCAGAGAGTTTTGGTGTCTTTTCAAGGATATTTGGTGATAAATTTCTTAACTTAAACCTCGTATTTGGTGCTTTTCTATTGTATTTTGCTATTGGATTGATGTATTTTGCTATAAAACTTGTTTATTCTTGCACCATGAGTAGCTAAATTGTTAGTGTGCATGGTATGGCGTAGTTAGGGGATATGATGCGTGTTTATTTGGTTGTATTGCTTGTGCTAAATCGTTAAACATCGTTAAAGTTGTAATCTTTGTTCGTAAATCGTCTTTTTCATCTTACAAAAGAAGTGATTGAGTTGATGATCGCCCCAAAAGGGTGAGTTTTGATCTCCCCAAAAGGGAGTTTCATACCGTAGTTTTGATCTCTCCAAAAGAGAGTTTCATATCGTATTATAACTTTAGCGACGATCTTATTGAATATTATGCTTGAACCCCCAAAAGGGTATCTTCCGATGAGTTGCTCTCAAAAGGAGAATTCATTGAGTTATATTGGATATTTTTCGATGAATTGCTTCAAAAAGAGAATTCATTGTGTTATATTCATCAACCAAAGTAATACGAGTCATTGATCCTAACGAACCCATACCATGTGCATACTTTTTATATATATTTTCTTACACGACTTTTTCTTTATTTATATCGTTCACCACCATTCACATCACCATCACCGTTATCATTATTAAAGTGGTTAGTTTCTTTTCGTAGGCTTTCTATTTGATTTGAGCTGTGGTTTCAACAGATTTTATCCTGAGGATTCGACATCTGGACTCCCAGATTATATTACTTGTACGGACTCTTGCGCTTGAGAGTAGCACCTTTTTGGTCCCACCAAGTTTTTGGCGCCGTTGCCGGGGAGGAATGGTTTGTGACTACGGTTTATTTCATTTAGAAGACCTTCGGTGAGATCTTTCCACTTTACTGTATATAAATTTTTGTTTAATTTTTTGTACATAAACTTTTGTTTTTTTTAAAATGGATTATATGAATTTCTATTGCACGAACAATCTGTTTGATGCACGGTATGCTAATGCACACAAACATAGGATGGAAAAGCTCAAGATTGTAAATTTTAATCAAACTGATTGTGAAACTTTCTTTCAGGCCTGGAGGAGGTTCACAAACATAGTATCGAGCTATCCGCAGCATGGGTACACCAATGAAGAGCTTATGGTGTCCTTCCTAGATGGACTACGACCACAGCTGCAGGAATTATTGGGAGGCATGACGCCGACAGAGGCGTGGGAATACATGGAGTCTCTGTAAGAAAATGAAGAAAACATGGAAGAGACTTCAGAGAGCGATTCAACGGAGCCTTCGTGCCTTGATCAAGAAGAGCAAAGCGTAGACGTACCTTTGCAATCCTTGAAAGAGGAAGCTTACCTGAGTATTCAAACACAGGAGGCCACATCCCTTCAATTCCAAGAGAATTTCCTTGCTCGGAGTCGGCAGATTCAGAAATCCATTGAAGTTCTTATTTTGATTGTCGCTTGCTTAGAAGAAAATAATTCTTTTGATATTCAACTTAAAGAATCTAATACGAGTTTATCTTCTATAGCAGGTATATCGAGCGAGCCATGTTATGTTGAGGGCAAAAATAATATCTACATGGCAGAAAGAGTGTGCAAAAGAGAGGACGAGCTAGCAATTTTGGATGAACGAGAGGAGGAGACAGCTAGGGACAAGGGTTTTGAGATTATCACCATGGAGTCAGAACCATGCCCTCCTCCAGTTTTATCCCAAAATCATTTACCCCTCTCCCCATTGATCGAACATCATACCGAGAGTAGTGCATATCTTTCAGGGAGTAGTCGTCAACTTGCTTTAATTTATTTCAACTATTTTGATGACTACATTTGGAATATTTTTGTTGAAAGGAATCTTAAACTAATTTGGACTGACATAACTCATCTCTCGTAGTACATTGGCAAACAAGTTATAGAGATGCTTGGAGTTACGTTGCTGGAGTCCAATTTAGCTTTTGGAGGAAAAATAATCGCCGAGGAGCACAACGAGAAAATTGAACAACTTCCTCCACCGTCAAAGATTCGGGATCCGCCATTTGATCACGGTGTGTTCTTTCTAGTAGTGTAGTTTTTAAATGCTTTCTAGGTTGCTTACTTGAATAAACTCGTACCCCTTTCGACTTTGAGGACAATGTCCATCTTTAGTTGGGGGGTGTGTACGAGACCTTAGGATTAATTTTTGGGTAAATGACATTAAAATACCCTAACGTTTGGGCCATTTTCACTTATATACCATATCGTTCATTTTGGTAAACTTTGATACCCAAATCTAAATTTGATGTAGGATTGGAGGAGGAAATATTGTCTGAAGAGGATGCTGAAAACACTGTGCATCCCAGACATAGGAAGACTGATGGAATGCATGTATTTGGAGGCCTCTTCAGACAATATTTCCTCCTCCAATCCTACATCAAATTTAGATTTGGGTATCAAATTTTACAAAAATGAACGATATGGTATATAAGTGAAAATGTCCCAAACGTTAGGGTATTTTAATGTCATTTACCCTTAATTTTTTTTTGAGAAGAATAAATCACCAAATCTCATCTTTTAAAACTCCTTCCTATGCCACTAATGGAGATGATTATACATTGATTGTGTTCTAAAAATTGTTTATGGCTTGAGTTAATTATTTTTCTCTTCATGGAATTACCGTTATTATACTATTCAAGAAAATTTTCAATTTCCATGATTAATATCTCAAAATAGTTTGAATTTATGTCATGCATGCTAATGTGATGAAAAAGCTTAAGTATACACGATTTAAAAGAATAGTCTTCTAGTTGAAGAGGAATTTGACCTTGGTTATCAATGTTTATATTCAAAGAATGGGTGTTGAGTTGCTTACAAAGAAAAAGAGAAAAAGATGAAGAAAAGAAAAGAAAAGAAAAATGAATGAAAAATGAATGATGAAAAATGAACGAAGAAGTATGTCACTAAATAAATAACTTGGTTGGCTCGAGTAGTACAGTCCGAGGGGTCCTTTTTGGCCTAATGCCCTATTATCGTCTGATTTGGGAGCCATTGACAGGAAATCACTCATTTGATGGAGCGATCCAAGTTATACATTTTTCTGTGAATGTTGTTTGATGCGCGTTACGCAGAAGTAATAAAAGAAAAGAAATGGTGAATATACTAAGAAACTTCAATACCCATGTCTTGAATGATTGTTTTGATAGGCCAATTCCTTGGAAACAAGAAAACTAGAGAAAAACGACGTGTTATACTTTCGCTTGCGCAAAACGATGCTTGCATGTTATTTATTCAAACTAAACTAGAGAAAATATCGGGTGATTGATCTTAGTCATGGAATGTGTATATTGATAGTCAAAATCATGTTGGAGTGCGTATTATTGAGCCATGCCATAAGCGATTGATAGAATTTATTGTTTTGTTAATCATCCGTATTAATCGCTCTTTTTGCTAGAGACTAGCAAATCGCTAGTTGGGGGGTGTGATTCGGGTTCAATATTACATATTTAACCCACCATTTAGCCCTATTTTGTGCTCATATGATGCTATATTGTTCTCTAATACGTGCGTATTTTATATATCATCATTTATTAGAGAATTCACCTTGTTTGAGCATAAAACAGTAATTAATGGAGTATTTCTGCACATTTTATATTTTTCCTAGCTTCGTCTCGATCTCACGATTCCAACGACTATTTATTTGTATTTTTCTGAGATCTGTGCTAATTACTGTGTATTTTTGAATGCAGAATACAATTTAAAAAGAGAAATACGCAGGAAATACTCTACAAATACGAAAATACGTTCTCCGCACCAATCTTAAAGCACATGTGGCCGCTTCTCAGCGACTCCCGCCTGATCGAGCGATCCCCAAGCAACGGGCGACGCGGCATTCTCCGCGCCGTTGGATTAAGATCCAACGGCTTCCGCTGGCCCAGCAACTTGTAAGCGGAGGGGACACGCGGCGACGATCGGTGCATTCCCCTTTCATCGGACGGTCGACGTTTCATTCCACACGCAGCGACGTGCATAATCGCGGGCCACGTGGCGCACTGGGGATCGTTGATCGCAATTCCAACGGCCTGGATCATTTCGATGACGCGCGAAAACGAGGGCGACGTGGACGAACGTCAGCCATCCGATTACGATCCCACGGCCCAAATCTTCCCCGTAATTTGAAAGCAAAGCTGCATCCTTCCCGGCGACGTGGAAAACCCTGGACCATCGGATCTCAAATCCTACGGCCTCAATTAATCCGAGATGTATTCGGATTCGAGAGCGGATGCGGGCGCGACTTCGACCCGGGACACGTGGCAGCTCTCTGTTTAATCCCGCAAATATTTAACGGCCCAGATCTTCTAGCGGCGGCGGATTGCGGGTTTGGTGTGAATTTTAAGCGGGTTTCAACCCGTTAAGCCATTAAACCCCGCAATCTCTCTATTTAAGGTATTCCTAGGGTTTTTGAGCGTATTGAAGCAGATTTTGGCGTATTTGGAGCGTATTGGAGGCTCTAGGAGCTGTATTTCGCCAGGAAAAAATTTTGTAAAATTCCAGAGGCTATTTTCTTATTTCCAGAGAGTTTTGGTGTCTTTTCAAGGATATTTGGTGATAAATTTCTTAACTTAAACCTCGTATTTGGTGCTTTTCTATTGTATTTTGCTATTGGATTGATGTATTTTGCTATGAAACTTGTTTATTCTTGCACCATGAGTAGCTAAATTGTTATTGTGCATGGTATGGCATAGTTAGGGGATATGATGCGTGTTTATTTGGTTGTATTCCTTGTGCTAAATCGTTAAACGTCGTTAAAGTTGTAATCTTTGTTCGTAAATCGTCTTTTTCATCTTCCAAAAGAAGTGATTGAGTTGATGATCGCCCCAAAAGGGTGAGTTTTGATCTCCCCAAAAGGGAGTTTTATACCGTAGTTTTGATCTCTCCAAAAGAGAGTTTCATATCGTATTATAACTTTAGCGACAATCTTATTGAATATTGTGCTTGAACCCCCAAAAGGGTATCTTCCGATGAGTTGCTCTCAAAAGGAGAATTCATTGAGTTATATTGGATATTTTCCGGTGAATTGCTCTCAAAAAGAGAATTCATTGTGTTATATTCATCAACCAAATTAATACGAATAATTGATCCTAACGAACCCATACCATGTGCATACTTTTTATAGATATTTTCTTACACGACTTTTTCTTTGTTTATATCGTTCACCACCATTCACATCACCATCACCGTCATCATTATTAAAGTGGTTAGTTTCTTTTCGTAGGCTTTCTATTTGATTTGAGCTGTGGTTTCAACATATTTTCTCCTAAGGATTTGACATCTGGACTCCCAGATTATATTACTTGTACGGACTCATGCGCTTGAGAGTAGCACCTTTTTGGTCCCACCAAGTTTTCGCACGACTGGGTAATTTTGCTCGTCGTGCGCGTGGATGAAAATTGCTTCACACGTTGCGTTTTAACCCCTGCGCACGACCGGGGTAATTTTGTCCATCGTGCGCGCGTATGGAAATTGCTACACACTGTGTTTTAAACCCCGCGCATGACCCCGCACATGACACGTAGGCTGTAGCGCGTTGTGCACGGTGAGTAATTTAATCCATTCTGGGTCGACGCGCACAACGATGTCATATGCACGACCCTGCCCATGACGTGTAGGTTGTAGCATGTTGTGCGCGGGGTGTAATTTAATCCGTTCTGGATCGACGCGTAAAACAGTGCCATATAGTGTACAATATTTCTTTGAAAATGATTTAAAGGGCGCGATGGTAATTGCACCAATAGCTCTAAAAAGTTGTTTTGAAATGGGCTTTAAGTGCGGGATGGTAATTGGCTCTGAGCTTGAGCGCAGGCGCATTTTACCATATATATATATATATATATATATATATATATATATATATATATATATATATTAGTGATTAAAATTAGTCTATATTAATAATAGCAAATATACAAAGTAGCTCAAGTAAGAACAAGTGGGCAATAAATAGAGAGGGGATAGGGCACAAGCGCCGTCACCCACTACTATAAATTATCCACCGCTATTACTTAGCGAATCAAATATGTACAGAGTTACAACGCTTTTGTCCCAGCATAGACAAAATCTCTAAGTAAAACATCAAAAAAGGATCAAAACTATCCCACTTCCCGTAATCCCCAATTAGAGAAGGGGGCAGGATCTGACGCCTCATCCAAATTCAATAGACTAAGAGAAGCTCTCACATCAAACGCCATCTCCTCAAATAGGGCAGTCTTCTCCTTGGATTTATTCTCAAAAATACGCTTATTGCGCTCCTTCCATATGTGCCAAACCATAGAGGAAAGGGTAGTCTTAGCCAACACCATAACTGGATCCTTCTTACAGTAAGAAGCATGATATAAATCACAAACTCCTTTTATTGATGTCGGGACAGTACCTGTTAAACCCATCTTCAAAAGACACCTTGTAAGCATGTATTTGGAATAATCACATTCAAAATAAAGGTGTTCCATGCTCTCAGGATTTGCAGAACAAAGCACACAAAGGTTTTCATTGATGATTCCCATTTTTAACAGTAACTCACGGGTGGGGAGTTTATTGTGAATGGCCCTAAGCAATGTGAGGGAATATTTTGGTACTGCATGGGGGAACCAAACCGAATCAAATAGAGGGAAGACATCACCTGCCATCCGAGTGCCAGTCCAAGCCGCCCTCAGGGAGAAATCTGGTCCTGGAATCCACTGCCAATCATCCGGTCCTTCATTTAATTTGATATTTTGTAACAAGTGCCTCACCCCGTCAATAACCGATATGTTGCTCCAATCTGGGCCTTCCCAGAAGTCACTAACTCTAGCCATTTCGTAGCCTTGGGCCGGTTCATACAATAGGTATAGGGGACCATTTGGAAGCCAGTTGTCATACCAAAAAGAAGTTGTCTTGCCGTCCCTGACAACTCGTTTTATAAGTTTCTGAGAAATACTGCGGCTTTTCAATAAGAACTTCCAGGAACCAGAGTCAGTGGGTCTTGCTTTCACGAAATAAAACCCGTACTTGATAGGACCATAGTGTTTCCTCATGAATTTAGGCCAAATACCTTTAGAAGTTAGAGCACGCCATGTTAGCCGAACCCCAGAAGCTACATTTAAATCATCCAGAGATCGTAAGCCAACACCTCCTTCCTTTTTTGGGACACACATGTCCTTCCAAGCCCAAGTGCTGAGTTTGCCACAAATAAAGTTCATGCAGGCAGAATTGATGGCCCGAATAACCGAGGGAGGTAGAGAGTACGCCTGCATCCAGAATGCAACCATGCCATATATTACCGAACGGACCAACTCTATCTTCCCAGAGATAGATAGGAGGGATGATGACCATCCCAAAAGCCTTTTCTTACACTTATCCACTAGTCTGCTGAACATAGCTGCCTTTGGGTATTTAGAGGATAGAGGGAGTCCCAAATAGATATTAAAAGAGGAAACCATACGAATTCCAAGAATTTTAGAAAGGTTACCGGCATTCCTCACTCCTTTACTAAAAATTGCCGAGCTTTTATCCCAATTAATCTGCAACCCCGCGAACAGCTTGAACCTCTCTATGAGGTCTTTAAGTCCAATAATAGAATGAGAATTTGCCCGACAGAAAAGGAGTAAATCATCTGCAAACAGAAGATGAGAAATTGATCCTGTTCAACGCAAGGGTTGAATAGATCCAGAAGCTTCAGCTTGGGACATAAGTAGTGAAAAAGCTTCCATGACAAGCACAAATAAATATGGTGACAAGGGGTCCCCCTGCCTTAGCCCCCTATTAGAATTGAAATACCCAACTGGGGAACCTTCCACGAATACCGAAAACATAGGGGAAGAAATACATATTGAGAGCCAATTAATGAATTTGTGAGAGAACCCCATTTGATGCAGGAGGAAATAGATAAATTCTCTATTAACGCTGTCAAAAGCCTTTCGGAGATCTAATTTGATACATGTCCTAGATCCCATAGGATTACTGAAGTCCCTGATCTGCTCATGAGCAATAAGGGTGCAATCTGCCAACAACCTGCCCTTCAGGAAAGCAGCCTGATTCGGTGAGATTAACTCAGATATAACAGGCTTCAATCTGTTGCATAAGATTTTACTAATAATCTTATATAAGACGTTACAACATGCAATCGGACGGTAGTCCCCTAAACATGAGGCATTAGCATTCTTGGGAACGAGAGTGAGGAAAGTGTGATTAACAGACTGTGGCAAGCTACCAGATGTGAAGAAAGAGGAGACACCCGAAACAACATCAGAACATATTACCTCCCACTCCTGTTGGAAAAAAAGAGCATTGAACCCGTCAGGCCCAGGAGATTTATCCTTGCCAATTTGGAATACAGCATTCCTGATTTCAGAATAAGAGACAGGTCTATCCAACCAACAAGTTGCTTCATGAGTGAGCAAATGTTTAGGGTTAATATTTGGAAAGACATTCCAGTAGTCGTCCTGCTGGTAGAGCTTCATGAAGTAGAGGGATGCCTCAGCACGGAGAGTGTCAGTATTAGAGCTTCTATTTCCATCAGCCGTTACCAAGTGAATGAGAGAATTATGAGACTGTCTAGCCTTCATTGCCGTATAAAATAATTTAGAATTCCGGTCCCCAAGAGTTAACCAATTTTGATGACTTCGTTGATGAAGGTCCTCTTCCTCCAAATTCAGTGCTTTGATCAAACTTAGAAGAGCCTCACTCTCCGAATTCTGTAAAGAGGGGTCAGAGGTGATTCTGGGATTTGATTGAATAATTTCCAACTGATTTCGGCAAATGGAGAGGTCCAAACCCGCACGTTGAACCGAAGACCACTCTTTCAACTTGCATTTGAGGGCCTTCAGTTTAGTAGTCAGGCGCAACATAGGGGGCCCATGCAGTAATGAAGAGTTAACCCAAAAATTGTGAACCAATTCCTTATAACCTGGTAAGGATAACCAAGAGTTATAGAATTTGAACGGCTTGGGATAAGAAGTTACCTTAGGAAGGAGGTGAACTATCATGGGAGAGTGATCACTCGTACTAGCAAGTAGATACTCATAGAAAGATTGAGGTAACAAATCAATCCAGCGCGCGTTACAAAGAACGCGATCTAGACGAGCAAAGATACGTGATCCACCAGATCTTCTGTTATTCCAGCTTTGCTTACAACCAATGTTCTTTAATTCATTAAGTTGGCAATCTTCAATACAGTTGTTGAAATCATCCATTGACACCGCATCAACTGCGCGCCCACCCAATTTCTCATTAGTTAGACGAACACAATTAAAGTCGCCTCCAACAATCCAAGGAGAGCTAATCAGGGCTCTAGATTCAGAGACCAGACTGTGCCATAGGTGGGTTCTTTCACATGCAACATTAAATCCGTAAACGGCAGTGAGCCCCATCACTAATCCCGCAGAATTAGTAAACCTGATAGATATATGCTGTGGAGAGGAAGACAAAGCCGCACAATTCCAAACATTCGGATTGTAATAAATGACAATACGGCCCCCTTTATGTTGCTTTCGATTATCCAAGCTATCCCAGTTAGCTGGAAAACATCTTGCGATACGATGAGAATTAATTGCTTCCACTTTAGTCTCTAGAAGGCAAACAATTGATGGATTTAACTTTCGCAAAGATTGCTTCAGATCAGCACGACGCGATGCATTATTGAGTCCCCTGGTATTCCAAAATAAAATAGACATAATGATGGATGAGTAGGGAAGGGAGAATACCCATTTAGGAGGCAATCCGAGAACTCCTACGGATTGGAGAGGGTGTAACATGACTCTTTCTGCCCTTTGCCAGAGATTGCTCCTTCAACAGGGAGGCTTGCTCATCAATCCATTTTGGATTCGAAATGGTCAGTGCGCTTGGAGGGTCTGGATCACAGGAGTCATGATCCAAGGACGGGACCCTAGGATTAGAAGCAGGTGGCCGTCGCATTTTCTTGACCCAATTCAAAGTGTGAACAACACAAAGCAACTGAGATTTGAGTCCCTTCTTGCTCACAGAACCAGATGAGGCAACAGTTTTAGAGTAACTGCATTCTCCATTCTCATTAGAAGGAGCATGGCTTTTGAGGATATGCACGATTGGAGGATTAGGAGTAATACCCATAGTTAATACCTCATTGTTCACAACCTCAGATACTGGATTTGCAAGAGAATCAACACACTGAGAAGCCACAATTTGGTCACAGGCTACACCACCAACGGCAACTGAAACATGAACAGGATTGGGAGCGGTCTCCTTCAAACCACAATGAGATTCAAGGTGTCCGAAACATGCACATGCGCCACACCGGGGGGGCTCACCCTCATACTTGATGTCAATTAAAATCGTTGAGAGATCATCCAACTCAACAGGGACCGATCGCTTAAGTTTATTACTAGCATTGACCTCCACGAGACATCGTGCATAAGATATACGATCCAAATTGGCCGTTGCCTTGTCGAGACAAATAGGCTTCCCTACAACGCTTGCGATCGAATTAAGAATATTGAGAGTCCACATGGATAATGGAAGATTATGAAACTGAACCCAAACAGGTACGGCCGTTAGGATGTCTCTATCGTGCTTGGTAGAAGGAGACCAATTTTGCAACACCACCAGACGGCCGTCAAAGAGCCAAGGCCCGCCATGCAGAATTGAATCACGATCTTCCTCATTCTCAAATCTGAAATAGAAATAGCCATTTTCCCTTGAGAAAATACGCAACCCTCCTTTGATACGCCATAGGCGATCAGTCCAGGCCTTGATTTGGCCATAGAAAGGCACATCTCCAAGTACGTAACCTACAAGTGTGTTTTGCCAACGCGCCGTGCCCAACAAAATGTCTTTCTCAGCAACTTTGGCTTTTTCCACCCCATCAGCGCTAACAATAGGGGGGACAAAGCTCATCACCAACGGATCAGCATACGTACGCCTGGAAGCACAGATATCGACCCAAGATCGCTTATCCTCTGATGGGGAGACATGAAATTGAGTCTGAGGGCGTGGAGGAACCTTCGCCTGAGTCAAAATAGGTGGGCGCTTTTCTTGAACCCCAGGACGAAATCCTCCATGCCGGGGGTTTGATCTGGAATCACGATTCCCAAAATTCCCCAATAAAGGGCCGCCCGAACCACCCTGATACAAGTGAGACTTACCTTTCTTCCGGCGAGAAACAAGCCTCCACGCCGGATCCGCATCAGAGACTACAGTTTCATTTCCCAAATCATTGGCAACCCCATTAGGGTTAGGACGCCGCCGTGAGTCGCCAGACATGGGGAGAGTTTATATATATATATATATATATATATATTTATATATATATATATATTTATATATATATATTTGAAAGTTAAGGAAGATAATATTAACAAACGAGAGTAGTTTACAAGGTACAGTGAGACATATGTACTGTTAGAGAAAGGATATGGCACAAGCGCCGTCACTTTCTACTAACAGTGACATATTCCCCAGATCCAAAAGCAAGTAACACAGCCTATGGACATGGTAAGAAAAATCTGGTCCTATCCATTGTCGCGAAACTCCCAGTTTGACATTACGTCAGTCGCCGTTCCATCCGATCCATCAAGCTCATGTAAAGCAATCCTGATATCAGAGGCGATGTCCTCAAATAGCAATGTCTTACATTTCCTACTCCCTTCAAAGGTTCGTCTGTTTCTTTCCCTCCAGGTATGTCAGACAATTGCGCCAAGTGTTGCTTTAGCTAAAAAACTCAGTCTAGTCTTGTTTCCAAGATTATTCAAATAATAGGAACCAATGTCAACTAGGTTTGGTGCAATAGTGGCAGTAATACCAAGTTTGAGTAGACTTCGTCGAAGCAAGTAGCTTGAAAAATCACATTCAAAAAAGAGGTGTTTAGATGACTCCTCCTCCCTGCCATCACAGAGAACACAGCCACCTGGGACACTAATGCCCCATTTGTTCAGTATATCATTGGTGAGCAACTTCCCCTTGAAGGCCCATAACATCGCAATGGACCATTTAGGGACACTGTGCTTGTGCCAGACCAAGCTGCAAAAATTGAATTTGATTCCATTCACCCGGGTTTCATTCCAGGCTTCAGCAAGCTTGAACTCACCTGTATTAGAACCGGCGGATGCTGCAATTTTCCCTCCAGCAATACCCGCATGAGATGGGTCCTTCACCTTCCAGCGCCATAAGTCTGCACCCGGCCTCAGTATTTGTTGTTCAAGAGTCCTTCTCAGCTGCGGATTATCCCCTAGAGTGCCGGCTATCCAATGATTCCCAGACCAGTAATCTGCTACTACCCTATTGCTCTCACCCTGCGGTATTGGTAGTTGGTGTTTGATAGGACCCCCTTGTAGCCAGTGATCATGCCAGAACAAAGTAGTTTTCCCATCTCTAACATCCTTTTTGATAAGCTTTTCAGAAATGTTTCTACACTGCAACATGAATTTCCAGGTGACCGACTGTGTTGCTTTTCCCATAGCGACATAAAAAGTGTTTGGGTCCCCATAGG
>CM061134.1:144375784-144392783 GCA_030789695.1 Scilla litardierei
GAGATAGGCTTCGGCCTAAGAATTCATCCACTACTTCTTCCATCGCTATGCCAGAGTTGGCGGTGGATAAGAATTTTGAGCTCAAGATGGAATTAGTGGTCTTAATGCAACAAGACCCATTCCATGGGAACTCCCATGAGAATCCACATTATCACCTCCAGCTATTCTTATCCAAGTGCGCCACCTTTCAAATGCCGGGTGTTTCTGCCGATGCGATCCGTTTGAGACTCTTCCCCTTCACCCTCAGAGACAAAGATCAATATTGGTTGAAGACGCAGGCGGAAGGGATATTCACTACTTGGGATGAGTTGGCTAGTGCTTTTGTTGTTAAATTCTACCCACCATCTAAGACAGTGAAGATTCGAAGCGCACTCATGTCCTTCAAGCAAGGACCGCAGGAGACCCTATACGAGGCATGGAAACGCTTTAAGGATCTACAGCATCAGTGCCCCCATCACAGCATAGAGGCATGGGAGCTACTTCACAGTTTTTATAATGGACTCCAACCGGGCACTAAGCAAATCATAGATGCAACCTCCAACGGAGCCATTCTTTCTAAAACACCTGATGAAGCTACGACACTATTAGAGGAGATGGCCTCTAATAATCAACAATGGGGCGACGAGCGAGGGCAATCTTCTACCTCCTTGAAGCCAACGAGTACATATGAAGCCAAGGCCGTAGCAGAGCTTTCCAATAAGTTCGACTCTCTCCACAAGGTAGTGGAGAGATTGAAGAAGTATATCATTGAGCCGCATGGAGCTCCTTCCACATCTACGACAGGGAGCAATATGAGTGATTGGCTAGACCAATCTCAAGCTATGTTCGTAGGAGGAGAGCATGGAGAGGGAGCCTTGGAACAAGTGCAATATGTTGCAGGGAACTCCGGTTATTGGGCCAACCCGGCCGCAAGGAACCATCCGGGATTTTCGTATGCAAATAATGAAGGGGCTCTAAACCCACCACCGCCGCAACAAACTCAAGCTAGGCCTCCACCTCCACAACCTCAATACCAACCGAGGGGGCCATCGCAACAAAGTTACCCGCCTAGGCAACAAGCGGGACGGTATAGGCCGCCCAGTTATAACCAAATTTGGAGAGCTCCAAACCCACCATAAGCTCAACCATGATCGGATCATGAAGCTAGGTGGAGGAATTCATGGTGGAGCAAAGAAAAATCAATGCTAGGTTGATGGCGAAACAAGATTAGCTAAATACCGTCATCGCACAACTTGGAGAGCAACTTGCGTTGCTAAACAAAAACACTCAAGAATTACCGGCTCAACCGGAGCCCAATACATGGAGCAATACCGATCACATAAATGCGGTAGTGGCGGTCACAACTAGGGGCGGGAAGGATACCACTCCCACCATGGTCCAAACCAAGGAGCTCGTGGAAGATATTTTGAACGACAAAGAGTCGGATATTGAAGAGTAGAGCACAAAAGAGCCGCAAGAAGTTGGAAATTCTGAAATGAAGAAGCCTAATGAGGAGGCACCTACATGCCGCCGGTGCCCTTTCCACAACGGTTGGCGAGAGCCAAAATAGTGAAGAGGCTCGCCAAGTTCCTTGAATATTTGAGGGGAGTAAGCCTCAACATACCTTTCTTGGATGCTATAGTGGAGATCCCATCGTATGCAAAGTTCTTGAAGGACTTAATATCGGGAAAGAAGAGGAAGGAGAAAATAATGTTTACCGAACAAGGAACTTGGTTCACCCGGAGGGGAAAGGAGCCCTCAAAGTTCAAGGATCCCGAAAGCTTTTGCATCCCATGCACACTTGGAGGAGTCACATTGCAAAAGGCCTTAGTTGACTTGGGAGCAAGTGTGAGCCTAATGCCCATTAGCATGTTCCAGAAATTGAATAAGGGGACCGACTTGAAGCCAACCGACATGAGAATACAACTAGCGGATGGTCGGGTTACTAGGCCGGTGGGGATTGCGGAGGACATTCCGCTACAAGTTCCGGGAGGGATATGCTTGCCTTGCGACTTTGTCATTATGGACATTAAGGAGGAGGGCGACACTTCACTTATACTTGGATGCCCGTTCGTACCCACCACCGGTGTTATAGTCGACGTAAGAGAAGGCACATTATCCTTGAATGTCGGCAACGTCGAGGTTGAGCTCCACATACCCAAGGCCATGAAGCATATGCCCTACCAAGAGGAGTTGGATTAAGTGGACCTCCTTGATGAGGTAATTGACGAAGCCATTCCGCATTCCATTGGCGCTCTCCATGATGATGGCCTTGAAGAAGGCCAAACTTCTAGCATTGAAGAAAAGTTCGAGGACCCTCCGGATAGCTCTACGGCCGATAACAAGGACGACACTGATGTCTCAAGGATAAGGGAGCTTTGCAAGCTATCAACGGCCCACAATTCAAAGAAAGCTCCACCGAATAGAAGATCGGTGTCGACTGTGAAGAAGATGATTGGTTCTAGCTCAAGCTTGGGGGACTTATCCCCCAACTCTACCCATGATGAGAGGATGCCGAGGAAAGCCCACGAGCATCGACAACCAAATCCAAGTGGCCTTCCCGGCAAATTTGACAGGTGTATCTCGCATGCGCCCAATATAACGCGCTAAACGAAAACCATAAAGGGTCGAGCTCATGACCTTAAACGAGCGCTTGTCAGGTGGCAACCCGACGGTTTCATATCATTCTTAGTTGATTTTCATTTTCATTTAAGATTTTTCTTAGTGTTTAGAGTCTAGTGTCTATAAAAATCGTGAAAACGGGCTTTATTTTTAATGACATGAGATGGAGAACGAGAGATCATTTATATGGAGGATGACTAAGGCAAGGGAGAGCGCTTCAGAAACGCGCTCAGGACTCAGGAGAAGGAAAGGACTGACTGGAGGAAGAAAAACAGAGAATAGAGCGAAAACAGAGAGCCGTTGCAGAAAACAGGATGCCACTCGGCCGAGTAATATATGTCACTCGGCCGAGCAAAGACTCCATTCAGCCGAGGGAAGCACAGATCAGGGAAGATCGTTCTGACCAACTCTCTGTTCTTTTTTCGATTTACAGTATAATTTGCCACTCGGGCGAGTGACTTGTCACTCGGCCGAGTGAATCAGATACCATGCACGCTCTAAAAATTGCCAAGTGGCTATGCCACTCGGCCGAATGGAACTTATCCATTCGGTCGAGTAGGAAAAGCCATTCGGCTGAGTCATAAGTTGCTATGATATTTCGAAATTTTTTTTACTCGGCCGAGTGAGCTCGTCACTGGGCCGAGTCGCAACTTTCCTGATCGGGCTGAGCGAATTTCAAAACGCAAAAATCCCCAATCTTTGCCCGAGCCCACTGCCGCTTCACCTCCCTTCGCCTGAACCGCTGCCCCCCTCGCCCGATCCCTCGCCGCCGCCGATCGACGTTCACCGCCGATCGACGCCGACGTCGGACCGTCGTCGCCACCGCCCCAGCCGCCGCCCCAGCCGCTGTTCACCCCCAATTCGCCCCGAATTTCGAATTTCTCCTCCATTCTCCCATTTCGTATGCCCATTGCACCCCAAACTAAAATCGACTCCTATATATATCTGTTATCCATATCTCCCCCATGTATATTGATTATCATTCGCTGATTCTATTGTTTGTGTTTCGGGTTAGCTTGGGGGAGCTTGGGGGAGCTTTTGGACGCACTCGGAGCCTCGCAGAGGAGGCGTTCTTCGCACACATCAGATTTTGCACTCGCGGCGTGCTCAGGTATACTCGTTTCATTACATATCACATCGCATTTTTATTTTTGGGTGGGCACAACTCGCGGCACTCATGTCGCCTCGCCTTAGGCCACGCACCCGGGAGCCCGTTTCCAAGCGGAAGAAGTCAGGTGATCCTGGCTCCTCTTCTGCTAGGGTGGACTCCCCTCCACCTAGCCCACCACCACCTACACAACCGCCTCCTACCTATCCCATTCCACCACCTGCACAGCCTGCCCCTACGTTCGATGCGATGGGGATTACGTTTCGAGATGACGCCCAGCGCGCCAGATTCGAGCGTATCTCCCATCGCTCGATCATACCCACTAGGTTCGCGCACCTTACCGACTTAGAGCACCTAGGGGTTCTTAAGGGGCTGCTCAACATTATTTCTGTCGGCGCTCGTACGCCTATTTGCTGCGGCGGTCTGATTACCCTCTTGGCTCTATTATGCGGAGTTGACCTCCCAGATGACTTCCGAAGACCACCGGGCCCCACCTCACTTTCCATAGATGTTATGGCCCGGATGAGGATGCTTCGTCCTCATGGTCAGTGCCACTGGGTTTGGTTGACGGTCCCCACAGTGCAGATTACATTATTCTCCCGAGCCCTGCTCGGACGCATATTGGACCCGCGGGAGGGAAGTAGATTCCACCGATGGATCTTCTCATCCCCGTCGCATATGTTCTAGAGCCTGAGGGTGCTCAGCAGGAGCCCCTCCTTCCACCACTTGACCCTGTGATCCCTCAGCCCACGCTTGTTTTGTTTGCGCCTCCCGACACCTCTGTCCACACTTCTGCTTGTGTCGGAAGCACTTCAGCTGAGTCCACCCAGGCCACCACCACTACTGTGCCTATTTCGATAGATCCCATTTCTGCTGCCAGCCCCGAGCGCCCCCCACTATAGCTGAGTGCGGCGAGCCTTCTTTTTCTTCCGCGGTAGAGACCCTGTCCTCATTTTTGTTCTTGACCCCTGGGGAGTCTTTCCCTCCACATTTCACGACCTCCCCAGTCGTCGACCTCACCGTCTCCACCACCGCTGTATTTTTCGAGAGTGTAGTGACGTATGTCCCCACGTCTGTGTCACTGACCTCTCAGCCTGCCTCGTTGTTAGCCACCACTTCCACTTCTGCTGCCGCTCCATCCTCGTATACCATTCCTGTGTCTCAGCCTCACACAGAGGCTGGGCGTCACTTTGTGAGCATAGCACCTCCTCACCACCCCACCGTTGCACCCATTCTTTACAGTAGCCGTGTGAGTCCAGTTCGTCCCTCCTCTCCAGCTCCCCCCGACACTCTAGTTCAGTACCTTCGTGCTCTAGAGGGGGCAGTCAGTGGACTTAGAGGAGATTTTAGGGCTCTCTCCACTACTGTTAGCTCCGAGCAGAGGCAGGTCTCTTTACTGCCTGGTATTCAGGCTTGCCTGAGCCAGAACCTTGCCCAACTGCCTCCGCCACCCACACCCACCCAGCATCCACCTCGCCCACCACCTCCGCCATAGTACGGTGCTGGTGCACCCCTACCCCCATAGGCACACACTGGATGCCTTCCATATTTTTGCTATCGATACGCTGGATACTTTTTGTGAGCCTACTGATTTTGCACCCCTCCTCCACACACTGTTTTGTTCATATTTTGGTCCTATCTGTATTTATCTGTTTGGGAGAGAGGGAGTCCTTTTTGGGGACACTCATATCTGCATTATGTTGATCTCTGCATGCATCACCTGCATTCTCATATCATTTTCTTTCATTTTTTTCCATCATGCATGCATCCTCACCCACCCCACCCACTTTTTGTCTCTCGGTGTGCCACACTTTGCACATTGAGGACACTGTGCACTTTAGCTTGGGGGAGTGATTTCTCACACTTTTAATTTTTTTGTCACCTTTTATCTTTATTTTCCCACCATTTCTTCGTTTTTACACCTATTTTTACCCACTTTTTCCTTTATTATCTTGCATCATGTTTTTTCTATTTCTTGAGTGTGCTGCATTGTACAGTAGTAGTTTTCATTTCCTTTTTATCTTTATTTCTTTCATATTTTGCTAGAGATGAATTTTCTGTGATGATGATGATGTGGTGTTAGCCTATCTCTATATGCATATTACTTTGTCATGCCATAGTTTTTATTTCAGATATCATATGCTATGTATTGTTATGCATTTGAGATAGTAACCCGCACTTTCATGTATGAATATGGATGAAATTATTTTATTAGCTGAGCCTGATGATTTTCACTGTATACTCTTCGTAGAAAACACACCAAGCTTCACGCATTGATTGCTTATATCTGGAGTACTGTTTCCTTTTCTTATATCACTTCTTATTGCATGAAAATTGTATGCTTCACTTTCATGTTTAATGGATGTATGTTAGGTTGATATAACTGGATTAGTTTACTTTATAAGATTAAACTGAGTAGATTACAGTACTCTGCTGAAAGTTGTCTTGCACATCATATAGAGTGAACCGAGTGTTCTTTCTCCACATATCTTGAGCATTATTTCTATACTTATATTCATTGGTGAATCTCCCTTTAGCGATTCTATCATTGGCATTTCCCCCGCTATTAAATTCCATGCTCCAATTCCCCAAAATCAAAAAGAAAAAATATATGAATATCTTTCTATCTTTTGATTTGGGATCTCAGATGTGTACATGCTATATTAAAAAAAAGAAAAAAGAAAAAAAAGAAAAAAATTCAGAAAAGAAGAAAAAGAAAAGAAATGAGGAAAGAAGCTTATACATGATCCCATCTCATACTCTTTCTCTCTTCCTTCCTTATTTTGTTTTTATTTTATTGGAGCTTCAAAAAATGGGGAATGTACTTATTGATTTATCTTATGCCACCAAGCTTATGGATAAGCTTGGGGGAGAGGATCCAATGATGTGTAAGAGACTGACTACTTGACTGTGCATGACAACCAAAGCTAGGTAATCATCTATACTCGGTGAGATTACTAAAAGTTTTACGAAATCCAGGAATTGATACTTAACATGCACTTCATGAAAACCATACCTTTCTATTCTTATTGATCCATATTGTGTGAAATCTCTTATACTCCAAATAGATAGCATTCAATTGAAAAGTGTGTAGTCTATGATTATGTATACCGCTTTAGATGCTTCAGACGATGTTAATTCTAGAACGATTCCATATTTTATATTGCTTTGATATTCTCGGGTTTTCTATTTTGAATGCATCCTTGTATCATGATATCGAGATAAAAATCTTTGGCATGTGTTATTTATATTCACAATATGCTATATGAGTAAGCAAAGCCCACGTCCTGAGAAAATGATCTAGCACCTCTCTCTTTGCTTTCTTTCTTTATTTTCTATCTATTCCGTTTTTTCTTTTTATTATTTTTCCCGTCAGGTTCGCCTTTTACTTATCTTCCTCGAGGACGAGTAAGAGGTAAGCTTGGGGGATTTTGATCACTCCATATTTTATACCTTTTTTCTGCATCTTTGCATGCCGTTTTGATCGCCCATATCACGTTTTTCATGATTATTCGACAATATTGTGATGCTTTTCACTATTTCTTGTTTTTTGTCGTATTTCAGGAAGTATGGAGCGATTTGGAGCGAATTTGAGATCAAGGGATTTGTACGCGCTTAGGAGTGTCACCCAAGGCTCGTTCAAGGGCTTATCAGCGATAAAGGATGGGCGGAAGAAGAAGGAAATCAAAAGGAGCGACGAGGAGGCAAAAAGAAGAAGAAACAGACATTTCAGCACATCACTCGGCCGAATAGAACAGCCACTCGGCCGAACAAGAAGTCACACTCGGCCGACAAGAACGGATACGCACACAGAGTTTTTCAGCGTATACTCGGCCGAACGAAGAAAGCTTACTCGGCCGAGTGAGAAAGCTCACTCGCCCGAGTGGTACAGGGAAATCGTATAGAGAAAGGCCAGAGATACTAGAATTTTCAGAGATCCTGATGAAGCCCCACTCAGCCGAACGATATAGCTACTCGGCCGAATGAATAAGTCTACTCGGCCGAGCCATCCCCCGAAGACAAACCCTGAAACATCCGAAGTTACTGTTTTTTACAGGGTTTTTCTCTCGGCCGAGTGACCCTCTCCGCCTGCTGTTAGGGTTGCGATTTCTAGGCTGCTCAGGGGCAGTTTGGTCACGATTTTTTGGACGATTTTAGAGGGTATTTAAACCTAGTTTTTGCCCTAGTTTATAGAGCTTTTTGAACAATTAATTTTTAGACTTTCTTTTAGGATTTTTGACGGCTACTCTTTGTTAAATCTCAGCTGGAGATCATCGGTAATTACATTGGTTTGTCTATTTCTATTAAAACATTGATTTTTATGCATTATTTCTCTTTTGCAATGAATTGTGCTGAGATTATTGTTGATTTTTCTGAGATTTGCATGATGCTTAGTGAGTAGTGCCGTCGTCCTAGGGTATAGGGATGAACCCTATGGATCATATTTCTAAATTATGATGAATTTGTAGAATTGTTGCTAGAATTGATTAAGGTTAGGTTGTGATCAATTGATTACGGGTTTCTAGGAATTCATATCGATTGGGATTTGCAAGAGATTGGATCCCAATTGATATGAAGGCCTAGATATTCGATTTATATTGATAATTGGATTTCTCTAGATTTGGTTTGCAACAGATTGGACCAAAGCTAGGATTTTTACTTGTGAATCTATACCAATATACGTTTGCAAGAGATTGGATGAATAAGAACTATTATAACATAGGTCGTAGCCCGAGTTTGCACGAGAGTGGGCTCGGGATACGATTGAACAATGATGTCGATCTTCACGCTAGCGGCTTAGATTAGGGTTTGCACGAGAGTGGGCCCTATCCTAGGTTTGCTATAGACCGGCAATAGCGAGAGAGCTTGAGCTTGGTTCTACATTAAGTTGCGACTAGTTCACCTATATTCAAGCTTAGCAACAATGAAACTTATGAATCACAAGGATGAGAGACGGTCCGTAGTGGGGATTTCCTATCCCTAGACGGTTTATTAGATTGATATTTCTCTTGATATTTGAACGATTGTGACTGTTATACCCAAAACTATTCTTGATTCTCTTGATAGCTAGGTGATCGGAAAGAGACACAGTCATTTGTCCTCCCTTAGTTCGATACTCACTCGCCGCTACACTGTGTGCTTGTAGTAAAACTACAAGTCGTTTTTCGGGTGTACACTCGGACGCGATCACCGCCACCACCACATCTGTCACCATAGCGAGCACTTCTGTCCCCACAGATGCCAGTGCTCCTATGACCACACCCGCCACCACTCCTGCCGAGAGTTCTCGGGTAGTTCCATCCACCATCCCTCAGATTCCTATGCATGCACCATCTTCTACACTACCTGCTTCTGAGGGTATTCATGTATCTGCCGCTCATGCGTCTGTTGTTGAGCCTATACCTGTTGAGCCTGATTCTTCTGTCCCCACTTTTGTCGTCTATGCACCTGTGGACTCTGTACCTATTGTTTCTTTACCTATCAAGTCCACACCTATAGTGTTCGTGTTGGATCTGGATCCTAGCCTAGAGGGGGGGTGAATAGGCTTTTAAAAATAATTCGTGTAACCCACGAATAAGCACATGCAGTTATAGCAGCAGCAGGGTAAATAAAAGCAGACACAGAGTACACAGCAGATTTACCCTGGTTCGGTCGACCCTTCGACCTACTCCAGCCCCCAAAGCAGAACTAGTATTGAATAGCGCAATAGGTACAAAACCACAAGTTAGAGCACGCTCAGAGCACCCTCTACGTCTCTACACTCGCCAGGCTCTCAGTACCCCACACACAGTGTTTCCTCTCACTATCAATCCTAGCAAAGCTTTCTACCAGCTAGTCCCAAACTAGCTGGGTCCCACTTGTCTAGTCCCAACTAGACAAGTCCCAAAATAGTCACAAAAGATGGTAAAATTTTCCCCTACAGAGAACGTTACACTAAGATATAAATAAAGGAGTTTAGAGTTTAGAAATGCTCAGTTTGTGTCTGTGTAGGCATCTCTATCAATCAGCACATCGTCAGCTCCAATCTGACGCAAACGGTGTCTCAATCTGACTCCTGGATGTCAAGATATGCACTGGTCTGTGCACAAAGCAATTTCAGTTTAATCCCTTATAAATTGTCAGTCTGTGCGCTCAGCAACTCCTTTTAAATGAACTGGTCGGTGCGCTAAGCAGCTTTAGTTCAAAAGCTATAAGTAACGGCCTGTGCGCAAAGCAACTCCTCAATATTTCCCCGCCACGTTAGCACGAGGCAACTCAATTCGTTTCGATTACTTTCGCACTCGCGTGATCAAGCGGCTGAGATCTGTCCATGTCAGCGTGAAGATATGCGTCTTCTCCGTTCGTAGCTAGGGCATGCAGGCGATTCTTTCGAGCGATGGCAGTGGTTTCGTGACGACGGCGGCGGCGGCGACCTCCGATGACTCAAGTGGCGGAGTCTTCTTCGAGTAGCTCGTCGACGGTAGCAGGCGCCTTCTGTTGCCCACAGCGACGACGTCTTCATCTTCTCGATGACTCCGTGCAGCAATGTTCACGTCGACGGCAGACTCCCTTGCAGCTTCGAACACCTCACGACAGCAGCGAGAGAAGAGCAGCGTCGACCTCTCCGACGATGCGTCTTCTTCTCCGACGGCGGCAACTAGTGCGATCTTCACAACGAGCAGCTCCTCGACGGATGCTTCACAACTACTCCGGTGACTTCGTTCTCGACGACGAGGTGTTTCTTTGACAGCGACGCCTTCGAGCTCTTCTTTACGGCGATGGGGCTTCGGTGATGATGCTGGCGATCAATGGATTCGACGGCGAACTCCTCGGGCTTCAGCAGCTTCGTCAACGGCGAGGGATTCGTGATCTACAGCGATGGGCTTCGTCTTCCACGGAGACGACAGGCTTCAGCAGTGAACGATGATGACGACGTATGAGTTCTTCTTCAGCAGTGGCGTCGTCATCTTCGTCTTCGAGACAGTCCACAGCTCCGAGGAACAACGGGCGACGGCTTCGTTAGGTGGCGGTGACCTCAACACACGGTGATGGTCCAGCGGCGCTCCGTCAGCGGCTTGTTCTTCAGCGACGGTGATGACCTCGTTCAGCAGTGGGCGGCTCCTCTTTGATGCCGGCGAGATGAGGTGAGGGTTTTCTTTGGAGATGATAAAGCTTTGGTACGTCAAGATGATTGGGCTTGGAGATGATATTTAAGGATTTGTACTTTGATTACCGTAAAAGAATTGTACCCCAAAGTTGATGTAATTGCCGCACGAAATTTGTAGCCCCACTTGATTTCTTATTGCCGCACTTCTCTTAATTTTTGTTGCCGTGTTATCAATTTTGTGGCTGCCAAAAGTTGTTGCTCAATTTTGTGTTACGGCCGCGCGCAAACATTAGGGTTGAGGGGATGGCTTATATAGATTATAGGAGATGAATTGTCAAAGATAGGATCCCTAGTATTTAGGAAAGATTTGAGGCCATCTTTGAATGGGAAATCAAGTAGGATTTGAATAGGATTTAAAATACGAATTTAGAATTAGATCTCCATGGCAATTGAGATTGAAAATACAAATTGTGAATTTGAATTTTACTAGGAGTTGGTATTGGCTAAGAAGTTTGTATAGCCAAAGGATAAATTCCAATAACCAAATAGGATTTGGCTCCATCTCTTCATGTTGGACCAAGTCCAACTTTGATCCCTATTGGCCAAGTCAAACTTCTTTGTGCACACTCACTCTCTCTCTCTCCCAATATGCTATACGAATAGCAATTCCACCAAGTATCGAAAGTATATTGTGTAGCCAAGCCTGAAACACACTAAGCACACACATTAGATATCACGACACGTTTGTCATCATCAAACTAAGATCCTAGATCGTTGCTTCCAACAGTTCGTGCCTCAATCTGAGAGTGCCACTGTCCCCATCACTGTTGTATTTTCAGACAGTGACATGGTATCTGTCTCCACTTCTGTCACCACGATTTCTGTATCTGCTGAGATTCCTTCCATTCTCACATCTGCACCTGAGCTCACTTTAATTCATGTTTCTGTGCTTGATCCTACATATTGATCACCCTCCCCCGAGTTTGTTTTTCGACCTCGTACACACACACGAACACATAGGGAGAGGGGTGAGTCTAGTGGTGCATGTCCTGCTGGCCGTTCCCCCAGGTCTAACACATGTCTTACTGTTGTAAAGACTGAGGTTGCCGGCTTGAGTCATGACTTCACTGCCATCACTCGGGTAGTCTCTTCCTACCATCATTCAGTGGAGGAGACCCATCGAGATGTTAGAAAGATTTTTGAGATTCTTAGAGCACGATGTGCACCACCTGCACCTCCAGTAGTACCACCAGCACCTCCAGTATCTGGTGCACCATCATCCAATGCTACGCATGGTCCACACCAGTGGGACCCATCACCACCTCCACAGGGTGGTGCTGCTGTCTGATTCGTTATTTTTCTCCAGTTCTCCCCTATTTATTTCTGTGTCCCACTGTCTACACTATCAGGGCATCGCCTCAGATAGCTTCGAGGGAACACACTCCACTACACCATATCATTTGATCATCTGGGTGTATATTTTGCATTTAGGCATTAGGATCATGCATTGGCATTAGTTTTATATTTTTCCTTTTATTTTTCTTATTTCTAGGATTTCTATTCTGTTTTATTACATCTCACCCACCCACCCATAGCATCGTTTTCCAATTTTCCACACGTGTTCTCAGCATTGAGGACACTGATGTGTTTAGCTTAGGGGATTAGTGCTATCGCTTTTTATTTATTATTATTTCATTTTTTCTTTCACTTTTTCTCTTTATTTATCCATCTTTTTCACCCCATCTTTCTTTTTTAGAATCATCATGTTTTTTCTTTTGTATGCTTGCATGCTGATTTTCATGTTATTTTCTCCATCTTCTTTTCTTTTCTTTTGCTAGATGATTTCTCTGTGATATTATATCTTATGCTTTCATTACTGTCACAACGCTTATTCTTCATGCCATGCTACTTATAAGAGTATTTCATAATCTTAATAATAAGTGCTTACAGTAAATGCCTTTTGATGCTCTCTCTAGTGCAATGCATGAAGCCTATTGAATCTGAATGTGTAGAGAAGTGTTTAGTATTCTTTCGTTGGATACACACCAAGATTCATGAATCACTAGCAAACTAAAGCCATGATATTAAGTCTAATTCGTAATTCTTGTTGCATGCTTGTTTGAAAAAATTTGACTGCTTGACTACACTGCTTGTTGATAGGATTAGGAATACCCTTGCTTATAAATGAGTTTAGTTGATGTATTATCCTTCTGAACCGTTTGTGTACACTTTTGAGTGAACCAGTGATATATCAATTCCTTCTCCACATGTACCTTATATTCACTACACATCACTTGATTTTCCTCCCCAACTATTTTTATCACATCCATTCCCAAAGTTCCCTACAAATAAAAAGTTTGCTCCAAAAAGATCAAAAAAAGTCCAAAAATGAATCAATGATACGAATAGGAGCCAAAAATCAAAGATTCAAACTCCATTGCTCCTACAAAAATCAAAAAGAAACAAATTTTCAAAATTTTAAAGAAAAACTCAAATTTCATCAATTGGAGCAAATACATATTCTTTTAGGAAAACCAAAACAAAAATTTCAAATTCCCAAATTCTAAATCCAATTTTCATTTCTTTGGATGTGATACTCCAATTCAAGCTTAGGGGAAAAAATCTTTTGACCAAATGAGTGAGCATGACATTAGAGTGGAGTTGTGCACGAACGAGAAAGTCCGATAATACTGAAACTCAACGAAACGATTGAGTTACGGAGATTCCCTGTGATTTAATATAAGTATGTGTATGTCTTGACTTTTATTCTATTCTATACTGCATGCCTGGTATGCAATTTCTACGCTCCAGTTTTAGCTTTTGATTGAAAAGTGTGTCGTCAATGTTATACATATTCGATGCTATGAAACATAGGATGTGGATATAGGCTAAGTGTATAAATCCTAGAGAGACCCCTTTCATTCAATCTTAAACTCTCAAGTACTTCATTTATTTAAGATATGCAATCTCTATGGTAGTATGTGAGTTATTTTCAGAATTGTTGTGATATATGGTGAATAACCTGAGATCTGAGAGAATAATCTAGCAACCCTATCTTCTTTGCATTCTTTTTCGTTTTATTATTTTTGTTTCCAGGTGAACTTTCTATTCCTCTTCCTCGAGGACGAGTAAGAGGTAAGCTTAGGGATTTTGATATGTCCATATTTTATATACATTTATCGTAACATTTCATGCCGTTTTAGTCATTCAAAACTCTTTTTTATCGCTCTATTGATCGTTTATCGTATTATATCACTTTCGGATCTTTATTCTCATTTTTAGCAGTTTTGGGGCGATTTGGAGCAAAGTGGAGCCATGGACACATCTGAGATCGCCAAAGCATCAAGGGCGCTTTTTAGGTGTTTGACATGGTGGAGAAGAGAACTTGAGGAGAAGAAGAGGAAAGAAAGGGAAGAGAGCAAGAGACTAAGGCCTTCCAAGCTTTCAACACTTTTCAGACTACTCGGTCGAGTGGACTTGGCCACTCGGTCCAAGTAGGTTTAGCCAAAGAAGCATTTCGCCCAAGGAAAAAGGAGTCGCACTGGAAAGAAGAAACCTCGTGTATGTACTCCATGAAGGGGTATTTTACAGGAGACGCTGGACCAAGTCCGATATCCTCCCCTACCTCAAGTGCCTCGGACCCCAGGAGGCAGACTACATCATCCAAGAGGTCCATGAGGGGCTTTGTGGGAACCACCATGGAGGCAAAACAATCGCACTGAAGATCCTGAGACAAGGTTATTACTGGCTGACCTTGGTCAATGACTCGGTAGAGTAAGTCCGAAAATGCCTTGAATGCCAGAAATTTGCGAAGCTCAGCTCAGCACCCCCGACCGAGCTGATACCAATAGTCAACCCCATCCCTTTCGCCAAGTGGGGGCTGTACATTCTCAGCCTATTTGCCCTCGTGAGCAGGCAGAGGAAATTCTTGATCATGGCCGTGGACTAATTCACGAAATGGATCGAGGCCGAACCCTTAGCCACCACCGCCTGGAAAAAGGTCAAGAGCTTTGTATAGAAGTCCATCATCTTCAGATTTGGTATCCCTCGATCCATCGTCGCTGACAATGGGCTGCAGCTCGACTGCACAGGGTACAATGAGTTCTGTGTGGACTAGAAAATCAAGCTTCTCTTCGCCTCCATGGCCCACCCTCAAACCAACGGAATGGACGAGGCCGCCAACAAATGCATATTCGAGCCACTTCTAAAGAAAGTCAGGGAAGCACATAGAGCTTGGCCGGAAAAACTCCCTAGATTACGCTGGTCGTACAGAACGACCCACAAAGAAGCCACGGGGGAAACATCATTCATGCTCGCCTATGGGGACGAGGCGATTGTTCCAATTGAAATAGGCGAAGACTCATTGAATATCAGGCACTTCAACGAAGAAAGAAACAAAGAGGGCCTAGAAATGAACCTAGAGCTCGTAGACGAATGGCGTGACTGGGGGTTAGCCTCTGTCATCTGGCAGAAGCATCGGGTGGCTCGTTATTACAACTCCCGGGTCAAAGGAAAAGGCTTCCATCAAGTAGATCTAGTCTTGAGGAAAGCCCTCTTCAACTCCGAGACTACATGCAAGGGAAAACTCGCCGCAAAATGGGAGGGGCCCTACAAAGTCACCGAAGTCCTCGGTCCGGCTACCTACCGACTCTTCGTAAGGACCTTCTACCTTGCAATACTAAACAACAAACACTCTAGAGGGGGTGAATAGAGTAATGGCAATAATTGTGTTATTAAATATTAAACCTGCAAATGCGGAATAATAAGAGCAAGAGTAAATTCATACATATAATCAAGCAAACGCAAACACAAGAGATTTTACCATGGTTCCCCAACTTGGGTACATCCAGCCACACCAATATTCACTATGATCCTACACAAGGTAGTGCATACAATCCCTATACAAGGGATGCCCTACACAAGGGATTTTTCCTACATTAGGACTCAACCAACCCTACACAAGGGTTTAAATCCCACACAGAGAGAAACTAACTCAGATACATAGAATTAGGGTTGTCCTACAGAAGGACTCAACCAACCCTACACAAGGATTAAACTCGTACAAAGAGAATAACTAACTCCCACAAAGAGAGTTAGGGTTTCAAGTAAAAGATGAAACAAATAGACTATTACATATGCCTTGATGAGATGAACTTACTCAATAATGAATGCAAGGCATGGAAGAGGATCTCCAAGTGTTGAGACGAGCTTGATTGCACTTGGAGGATTTCCCTTGAGCTAGCTTCAATGCATGAAGAGGAATGTGCTCATGAGAGGGAAATGAGAGAAATGAGTGGTTTATTGATTATTAATGATATTCAATATTGATCAAGAGTTCTAATAGAAATAAGCCATTTCCTATATTCAGGAAGCTAAGAAAACCCCAAAAACCCAAGCAAAAAGGCAAAAGAGACAAATCTGCAACGGCTCTTTTTTGGCAAAAATCGTCAAGGACAGGCGACTGCTGAGAAGAATCAGGAGCCTGATCAATGACTAGATTTTCCCAACAACGGCATAATCTTAGCTAGCACAGACGACTACAGAAGACTACACAGGCACCGACACCGCTGTGTAGGCGCCTGAAAAGACTTCAGCAGACGACCTCTAGGAGGGATGGAACGGAGCTGAGAAATGTTAACTTACGCACTTTTGCATTCAGACGACTGATGAACAAAGTCCTGGTGCCTGATGGTTGACAGGCAATTGTAAACTCTACATCAATCTACTGACACACAAGATGGATTGAAGCACAGAATTGACAAGTTATGCACTTTGGAACATAGGCGACCACAGAATAATGTTCAGGCACCTGATGGTTGACAGACACGTCTTATGTTTTTAGTCACTTGCACCAAAAGCTCAGGATAAAGTCAATGAAATTTGACTTGAGCATGTGCATCACAGCCGCCTGTAGAATGCTGGCCAGGCACCTGGTGATCACCAGTCACCTATCTTGCCTTCAGTAGGCACCTGTTGGAAATCCAGAAACTCCAATTGAGTTCATGGAAAGGGAGAACCTATTGGATTGACTTCTATGATGATCCTAAAGTTCACTAAGATGGTTAATGCATATGTATGAATAAGTATGACCATCTATCAAGGCATTACAAAGTCCTAGACTCAACAAGAGAAAAGCAAGTAAAGAAATATTACATGGATTACAATTTTCTTCTCCTAGAGTCTAAGCCTTCAAGCATGAGTAG
>CM061134.1:144393283-144409108 GCA_030789695.1 Scilla litardierei
CCGAAGTTCGATGTGCAAATATGCCTGAATCTGGTCTGTGCGTAAATCAATTCTCTGTTCTGCAGAATCGGCAGTAGTCTGTGCGTATAAGCTTGTTTCTACCCAGTCTTCCAGACATTGTAGTAAATGGACCCGAGCTCAGAAAAATCCGAATAAATACTCGTTGGAATCGTGAGCTCGTCCTCTTCGACTAAAAAATTAAGAAAGGGCAGATTTTGATGCTCTTGGGGAGAGAAATTCTCAGATCTTTGAAGTGCATCCTAGGGCTTGGAATTTGATCTCTTGGACTTTGCTTCTTCAAAGATGGTGGCCTTGGTTGCTTGCTCCTCTAGGTTAGAGATGGCTTATGCTTGGATATCTAACTTGATGACGGATGGTTCCTTATGCTTGCGGCAAGGCTTGAAGATGATGAAGAACTTTGGCCTAGGAGATGATGAAATATTTGACGCTATTCAGAATACAACTCATGCTAAAATAAATACCACTGATTTAATACAAAGATTAAAATCATAAAAATATCACCATATTGTAAAACATTGAGTTGTGATCGTCCTGGCGCAAACGGTTCGTCGATCCGAGCTCTGTGGAGAGAGTTATGCACTTTTTAGCGTCGTCCGTTGAGCTCCTTCTTCCTGCAAATTTGATGATCTCTTTGAAGCTTGGAGGATAAATTCGGCCAAGATGAACAGAAATGAGTCCAGGGCTGGCCTTGTTTTTTCTCTCCTTTGGATATGAGTTTATATATGAAGAGGGGATCAATTAGAATCAATTAGAATCCCTTAGAATAAGGAGATTGGATAGAATCCTAGAATTTGAAATAATCATATGGAAGATCTCTTTCAATCATAATAGGATTTTGAGTTTGAATATGGATGGTTATAGGATTTGAATTAAGATCTCATTTAATCTCTTATATTGATTTGCTTGAGATTCTCCATATCTCTCCATCTTTGACTTAGTCTAATATATGTAACCATTATCTCCATCTTTGACAAAGTCCACTTTGCTAATGAATGGAAAATTCTCCATCACTTTGACTTAGTCTCTATTTGAGTATTTGCGAGAGTGCCACTCACGAAAAAACACTTAGCACACACATCAAAACGTCCACACACGTTTGTTATTCTCAACCACGAAGTCATCGACCATTGTATCCAACTACACGTTGTATCCAACAATCTTCCCCTTTTGATGATGACAAACCAATATAAGATTTGAGCAATAACGATTCATAAAGTATCATCGTGACATGTGTGTGTGAAGTGTGATGATGGATGATGTATGCAACAAGTGTGACAACGATGTTCAAGCATACAAGCATGCAACAATGATGTTCAAACATATTTAAGCATGCTCCCCCTATATTCATGCTCCCCCTATATTCATGCTCCCCTTTGAACATATATACCAACATTCATTATTCATTAATGCTCCCCCTTAAACCAATATTCATATATGCACATACAAACATGTATCCACATATTCATAAGCATTAAAGCACAAATCTTCTGAATATTTTCTCCCCCTTTTGTTATCATCAACATTGTATACATGAAGTCAAATTCATATCACATGCAAAATAATGAGCATTATAAATTACGACATACACTTGCATGTAGACATTCACATAATAAGTAAGTCAAATCCAATGAAAATTATAACAAGGACTTCTACACCAACGTGTAAGTGTGATGATTAAACATTGAAGTACATAAGGAGAAACTTTTAAGAAATTCAACCAAACCAATCCACATTTTCCATTAAACATGAAATCATCTAGGATTGATTTTTCCCATCTCATTAAAAGTGAGTTCAAGATACCACACCCAAAAACATATCATATAGGACTCTTAGATGTGGGAGTGGCATTGCTTGACGAGTATAACACCCACGCTAAAGATTACCCGTAAAGCATATGTTGGATACTTGTGGGTAGTGTACTTGCCAAGTATTGTATCTACTTTTCATACGGAGCTATTTTCTTTCTTTTTTAAATTTTTTGTTTCATATTCAATTCTTTGGTGCTCAATTTTTATCCAAAGCAAGATGTGTGCCTTAGATTTTCAGTTATTTTCATCCTACATTCACTTTCCTATATTTCATGAAAGATGTCTCCAAATGTACAACAAAATTTAATGCTCGTGGAAGTGAAAGTGTAGGTGTAGAAATCATATTATTCAAATCATTGAACATGTCATGGCTATTTAGAAAATTAAACATGCACATGTAGCCATAACAATAATGCATCACTTTCTACATGGATATGATTATCATTCATTAATATCACTTAGATGATTCAAAAGAAAGATATACATTAAGCACTAATTTTTTTTGCTTTTTGTCTTTTTCATTTTTTTCTTTATAAAGAACTAAAAAAGCTAGAAAGCAAACAAACTAGCACACAATTAAAAATAAAATCAAGCACACAAAAAAATGCTATGAAGGTACGCATTAAGTTCAAAGAGAAAAACCATACATTCGCGTCATCGTTTGGCTTAGGAAGTGACATCCAATCCATAGTTCCTAGCCACCTCCATCTTACCTACACAAAAGATGTTATGTGTGACCTGGAATCCAACAATCTCCACTCATGTTAGTCATCAATTTTTTAGGAACCTACACTTGCTTAAACTTTATGTTTGTGTTCCTAAATTTACAATAATGAGAAGTATGACCAACACTACCACATGTAAAGCACTTTGCATAAATATTTTTAACTTTGCTTGGCACATTGTGAAATCTCTTATAATTATACTTTTCAGCATATTTCAAATCATATCCAAGTCCACGTCTGTTATTGCCATAAAGTTGATTTTCAAGAATAATATCCAACGATTGTTTTCCAATGGAAAATTTCTTTAATGACAATTCTAGATTAGTGACTTTGGATTTCAAAAAAGCATTATAATTCACAAGCAAAATGCATTTACTAATAAAAGCTTTCTTATTGTCATCTTCATTCTTTTTCACAGTTTCAGCTTTCTTTTTAAAATCATCCATTTTTTCTTTAAGCTCATTTTTAGCATGCACAATTTTTCATTAAGCTCTCTAATCACATATTCACTTTCAGTTTCTAGCTTAATTAAATTTTGTTTATACATGCTAATTTCTTTTAACAAGGTAGGACAAATAAGACATTCGGCTTTTTCATGCAACATTGATTTCTCTTTTTCCAACAAATTAATGGTTGAATCATATGCAACATTTTTTCTTTTTAGCTCCTTAATTTCTAATGACATGTGGTAAGTGTCTTGTTGCAATTCATCATTGGTATTTCTATACTCTTCTAATGTGGATTCACGTTTTTCTAAAGTAGATTCTAGGTTGTCAATTTCATCTTGCATATCATTAATAGTACATTGTTGCCTCTCAATTTCAACTTGCATTTCTTTACAAATATTTAGAAGTTCAGTTCTTTTAGTGCAAGTTTTTACCTCATCATGTTTTCCCATTAAGCAAAGGGAGGAATGAGCAGTCTCCTCTTGATTCTCGGCCTCGCTGTCGTCATCCCACGTTAACGCTAGAGATATTTCTTTCTTTTCTGCTGAATTATTCTTCTCTTGTGGGCAATCCTTCATGATGTGACCCTTCTTCCTGCAATTAAAACAAAGCATATTCTTAGTAGTTTTCTTACTAATATTCTTAGGCACATAAGTATCTTTTTTATTTAAAGGAGCTTTTCTTCCCTTTTGTAGACTCTTTTCATTGCTAGAGATGTGATTACCGGAGGATTGCTTGCTTCCATAGATTGTCTCCAAAGTCCTCTATATATCCTGTGCAGAAGAGCAATGTGAGATAAGATCAAATGTTTTTCTATCTGTTCCACACAATAAAATTTTCATTACTCTAGCATTTATAGCACACACATTTCTAGCATCCAAATTACATTCAGGCTTAGATATTATAGTGTGTCCTTTTTCCATAATGTACCAAGTGTCAACATCAACAGATAGTAAATAAATTTTCATCCTAGTCTTCCAGTATATGTAAGCATGTCCACTAAAAAGAGGAGGACGTTCAATAGGCATGCCATGAGCAAAAACTAAGTTTGGGGTATTCATGATTTCTAGACTAGATCCTCTAACCATCTCTGATACCACTTGTTGGATTTGGATCTAAGCCTAGCGGGAGGGGGGGTGAATAGGCTAATAAAAATTCTCGTGCAACCCACGAGCAATCACATGCAGTTATAGCAGATGTAGGGTAAATATAATCAATCACAGAGTACGCAGCAGATTTACCCTGGTTCGGCCGTCCCCACGAACTACGTCCAGTGCCGAAAGAAAATACTAGATTAATAATGTTCCTGGTACAACCTGTAGCTAGAGCACCTCTCTCACTCACCTGGTTCTCCGTACTGCACTCCACCGATGCTCCTGGTACAACATGTTACTAGAGAACCCACTCTACACTTCCCTGACTCTCAGTACCTGCACTCCACCAGTGCTAAAAAAAACTAATCCTAGTATAAGCTCTCACTTGACTAGTCCCAACTAGTCAATTCCCTCTTGGCTAGCACCCATTAGACAAAACCCCAACAGTGTGACAAATATGGTAAAGTTTCTCCTACAGAGATCGAAACACCACTACACGAATATAAAGAGTAAAGAGTTCAGAAAAGCTCAGTTCGTGTCTGTGTCATCATCTCTGTCGATCAACGCGTCGTCAGCTTCATGCTTGTGCAAACGGTGTCTCAATCCGATGTCTGGATCTCAAGATATAGCACTCTAAAGTTCGATGTGCAAATCTGCTCGAATCTAGTCTATGCGTAAATCAATTCTCTGCAAAATCGGCAGCAGTCTGTGCGTAAAGTATGTTTCTGCCCCGTATTCTAGAAATTTTAGTAAATCGACCCGAGCTCAGAAAATCCGAATAAATACTCGTTGGAATAATGAGCTCGTCCTCTTCGACTGAAAAAAATAAGAAAGCGCCGATTTTGATGATCTTGTGGAGAGGAATTCTCAGATCTTTGAAGTGCATCCTAGGGCTTGGAATTTGATCTCTTGGACTTTGCTTCTTCAAAGATGGTGGCCTTGGTTGCTTACTCCTCTAGGTTGAAGATGGCTTATGCTTGGATATCTAGCTTGATGATGGGTGGTTCCTTATGCTTGCGACAAGTCTTGAAGATGATGAAGAACTTTGGCCTAGGAGATGATGAAATATATGAAGCTATTCAGAATACAACTCATGCTAAAATAAATACCACTGATTTAATACAGAGATTAAAATCAAAAAAATATCACCATGTTGTAAAGCAATGAGTTGTGATCATCCTGGCGCAAACGGTCGATCCGAGCTCTGTGGAGAGACTTATGCACTTTTTAACGTCGTCCGTCGAGCTCCTTCTTCCTGGATGATCTCTTTGAAGCTTGGAGGATAAATTCGGCCAAGATGAAGAGAAATGAGTCTAGGGCCGGCCTTGTTTTTTCCTCTCTCCTTTGGATGTGGGTTTATATATATGAAGAGGGGATCAATTAGAATCAATTAGAATCCCTTAGAATAAGGAGATTGGATGGAATCCTAACTTGAATATGATTTGAAATAATCATATGGAAGATCTCTTTCAATCACAATAGTATTTGGAGTTTGAATATGGATGGCTATAGGATTTGAATTAAGATCTCATTTAATCTCTTATATTGATTTGCATGAGATTCTCCGTATCTTTCCATCTTTGACTTAGTCCAATATGTGTAGCCATTATCTCCATCTTTGACCAAGTCCATTTTGCTAATGAATTGAAAATTCTCCATCACTTTGACTTAGTCTCCATTTCAGTATTTGCGAGAGTGCCACTCCTGAAAAACACTTAGCACATACATCAAATCGTTGACACACGTTTGTTATCATCAAACACGAAGTCATCGATCGTTGTATCTAACTACACATTGTATCCAACACATAACACATTCATAACACTCATCCTTACTGGCCATAAGTGTGAACTCATACCCATGAATACTTTGAGATTCTGAGTATTGTGTAAGTATCACTAGGAGTGGATATTTCGTGATACAGAGTTAATGAGATTTGCCTCGTTAAAACCTTTGGGTATGAAAACCGAATGGGAAAAACCATAACCAAGGAAAAAGATCACAATTTTATTTAACTCGCCCTGATCTGTACAAGATCGTAGGCTTTCAGATCTCTTATGCATTTTACGTCAATCCAATTTACAATATTCCGAAAAAGTATGTACAAATAACAGATATCACCATTCTTTGGCAGATGATGTATCCAAAAAAACTATGGAGAGGTGTGCTTTGCCTTGTCGCCTCCGATGTGGTCTCCTTAAAGTTGGGATAAGCATGTGGCATGATTTCCAAACTATGTAGTCATCGCCAAATCATTAGTCTTTGACCCAGTCATCGCTGTGATGTGATGTACCACTAGTCACAACCAAACACACTCATTGGTCAGGAATGGTGATGATCTCGTAATGATAAGATGATGTTTCCTTTATAATTTTCTTCACAGATCTACATGAGATGGTCATCCTACAGTAGGTGTTGATATTTGTGTACGGCCCACGGAGCAGGGAGCGATTATTACATCACATTAGGAAGACTAAACATCAGCCCATTAACCCGAAGCCCGTCAGCGTGGGTGATTTAATACCCAATCAATGAGACATCGTGATCGACCGTTGGTGCTCCACTGATTCTAAGGGAACAGTTAATAGGCATCGAGTAAATGGGTAGCATGTTTATAATCCCGGAGGAGATCTCGTCACAATCAATGAAGGACCGTTACTCACTATCACCAGACATTCTCAGCTATAAATAGATGAAAAGACAACGTAAAAAAGGTTCAGACTCCCAAGGTACTGAAGTATTGATACTCTAAAACTCTGCTCTTCGACATTTTATATTTCTTCCTCTTAATAGCTTGCGGGGACAGATTCAAGGCGGGTCTCTGTGAGTCGATCTTGGCAGCTTATGGCTTTACTTTGATTTCTCGTTCTAACTTAAGCATCGGAGGGGATTTAGGTCGGAACCCAGATTTGTCCCCCTTGACGTTCATCTGTAGTGCAGGATATCAAAGCAAGACCTTGCAGGAAGGTTGTTCGACCTCCTCTCTGATGGGTTTTCTGGTTCCTTAGGGCTATAAAATTGACGTCCGACTTAAGTCGGTCGGACGAAGAAATCAAACATGCAACGGAAAAACATCTTAAAATATTTTCAAGGAAGCCCTAAAGAAATAACCCTAGCCAGAATCTCTACTATCTCGGGGTTGGGTCTGACCAACCCCTAAAGACAGATCTATCTAACAGCAATTATAAATGCATGTTAATTAAAGTATATACCTTTCACTTCGTTTCCGCAGAATACGAAGTGTTGTTTTCAGCAACATTTCTTTATCTTCTAAGCGATGCCCCGAGTCGCTTCTCCCGAGCCGAACCGCGTAACGAGCCAAACCGTGTCCCAAACCAAACCACGTCCTGAGGTGAGCAACACCCGTGTCATCGAGCTAATCACACGCTCCAGAAAGTTTCACCTTGAGTGTATCCTCCGTCAAGAATTCGGATCCGATCCGAACTCCTTCGTAGCTTTGCTAGAGCCCAATCAGGAGCAAGGAAGAATTAGGGAGAAAGAGGGAATATTTTCTTAAGCTTAGATTCGAGCTTGCTCATGTTTAATGGAGCTACTCAGATCTAGAGCTTGGTGCAAGTTTCAAGGAGGGGGTTGGCTCCTATTTATACAGGGGGCTGACCCCTCCCCTTTCTCATTTACCGATGTGGGACTAAAGATTTTGGAGGAGAAAATTAATTAAAGTTTGTCTTTCACAGAGTCCATCCCTCACCCTTGAGCTTCACAAGTGATATCAATATATCAAATTGAAGAGCACTAAACAGTAATCGCATAGAAACAAACGTGGCTAAATTCTGACGTCGTTTGACCCCTCAAACGTATGCACGAAGTTGATCAAAAATCAAAACTTCGCATGGAAAAAACCAGCCGTCAAAATAAGCTCACAGGGTTCGAAACCCTAAATGTAGGGCCCACAGAGTGGGCCCCACTAGGTGACCTGCTCCAATCATGGGTTGCGTGCCATGCACGTGCCTAGATGGGTGCGTGGTCACGCGTCCTTAAAGAGGCGCAGCTGGGGCCCAATTGCTTGCACGCCACCACTATGGCCCGGCTCAATGGGCCAAACCAAAAAGAAGATGCTTCCCATTTTTTTGATTAAAAAAATCTGCTGGGCTGCTTTCCTCGTTGGGCTTTTGGTGTACTATTTAAAACTCCTTTTAAATAGATTTTCTGGGCCCGTTTGGACTTTGATTTGAGCATGGTTTTCTTCATGACTTTTGTGAAAAAATCCTCTTCATTTCTATGCATTTATTATAAAATATATTTGTAAATGTTTTACAATATATATTTTATTTTCTATTGCATCATATGCAATAATCCACATCATTAATATTTTAGACTTATATCACAAACACTTTACGACTTAATAAATTCCCATTCATCCGATGTATTATCTCCCTAAAGACTTCCTATTACTAGACGAATGTTGCATCAGTGTGAGACCCTATAGCTGTAATGCCCTGCTAAGCTACTGCATAAGTACTGGAGGGGGGGTGAATATTACTTTAAAATAATTAAGAGGCTAATTCCTAATTACCTTGCAAACTCTACCAATTAATGCGGAAATGCGAAATAGTAAATAATCAACAACAAATAAACAATCGCAAACAAACGATATTACTCGGTTCGGATCCACCCAAGTCTCCCCGACTTGTTCCCGGTGATCCTACGTCCCAACCACCCGGATCACTTCCGGATACTTGAGTTAGAAACCCTAACTCAAGATTTCCACTATGAAATACTTGTGAACAACCTTCACAAGTCAAATCATACACGAATGAAACTTGTGACTCCCACAACCCGGGATCACAAACACACTCTCACAACCGAGAGCGAATCACTTACAATATCAAAGTAAATTGAAATGAAATGCTTACCACAAAATACCTATGCCTTGAGTATACTTACGAATTAGGGCAAAGATGATTTTGAGGAAGAAGAAGGCACCAAACCCTAGCTCCAAGATGAAGATCAGCGATGGAGAGCTATGAGGTAGATGGTGACCTAGGATCAAGCACTTGGCTTGGAAGGCTCACAATCAATGAATCTCTCTTTTGAAATAAGAGTGAGAAGAGATTCAAGATTGGAATGAATGAGCTTTGAATGAGAGGGAATGATTTCTCTTTGATCTCTAAACTTGTCTTAATATCATCCTTGAGTGCAATGAATATAGCTCAACAAGTATTTATAGGTTAGAGGAGAGAGAGAGAGAGAAAAACGTTTCAATTAAAGCTCCAACGGCTCTATTCTGAACCAAACTAGTCGGTCAAAGAACAACCACCGACCGACTAGTTTATCAACTAGTCGGTCGGTCAGACAGTATGAACCGACTAACTGGTGAACATAGAATAGGTCGAAGTTCAGACTTAAGGAACTAGTCGGTCAAAGCACACTTGCCGACCGACTAGTTTCACAACTAGTCGGTCGGTGAGATAACTTAGACCGACTAAGAGATAAAACACAAAGTCTAAGAACAAATAGAATTAGTCGGTCCAAGAACAAAAGTTGACCGACTAGTTCATCAACTAGTCGGTCGCCAAATGTACATGGACCGACTAACGACAAACAGTAACAAGGCAAATACAGTAGAAGCTCAACTAGTCGGTCAAAGAAGCATCACTGACCGACTAGTTCACAAACTAGTTGGTCGGTGAGTCAACGTAGACCGACTAAAGGTAAACAGTAAAGAGCTATGATTTGAGAAAGTAAACTAGTCGGTCCAAGAAGGATTGCCGACCGACTAGATCACCATCTAGTCGGTTTGTTCTTCTTCTTGAACCAACTAACATGCACAAGAAGTCGCGAATCGAAGCGCGATGCTTCGGGAAAGTTAGTATGGACTTCTTACTAGTTCCTATGTCTAAGATAGGAGCGATATGAAGATTAAAACGTAAGACCTACTCAAGGCTTACCATTCTATGAAAGAAGCTTAAAAGACTATAAATAAAACTTGACGATACCGTCTTCAAAAGCTTCAATCGAATCTTCATGACTTCCAAAATGGTCCATAAGCTTCAACGAAGCTTTAGGCATACGATCACGTGCTTTGAGAAGTCTCAAGACGTCGCTTTGGATGTTCAAATGAATTTGGCGACGATCTCCATAACTGCGCTCACAAATTGTTAGTTCACAATATATTTATGTTTGTTCATCATCCAAAACCAAATCCGGGGAGTCCAATATCCAACATTCTCCCCCTTTTTGGTGATGACAAACCAACATAAATAATAATCAAAAATAATGATTCAAATGTAATTTACTTACTCCCCCCTGCATTGATGACACGTTAATTCCAAAATGAATAATAATAATACGCATCAAGCAGACGAGTAAAGTATAAAAATGAGAATCGAATATTGAAATTTAGGAATTGAAATTCCATTTATATATCTTAACTCCCCCTGAATCTAACATATCAAATTAGATTCTTGGTAAAATGCTTTAAATTATCATTTAGCCATGTCATTATTATATCTCTCCCCCTTTGGCATTAGCAAAAAGTGTGGGAGGAGATCAGCGACAACAACAATGGCTTCAAATGTAAGCACGTGAGTGGTAGAATACGACCATGGTCCAAATGACACCAAAGGAAAATACGAATGAAATCAAGGCGTGTCAATGAGACCAAAGTCGAAAATCGATAAATAAAATCATCAAAACTCAAATTAATTTCACGAATTGAGTTATGGAATATACTCTCCAATATCAACATTCTAGGTTAATTTAGTGCATGGAAAACAATTCTATGTTTTCATAAAATGAATTCTATTTAACCAAGTATTTTCGTCGAGCGACGAAATCAAAACATCAGAGACATATAAAATATTAAATGTGCACAACATAATGAAATGTCAACATCGATGTATATATATAAAAAAACATGAGTACATCAAAATGATACATCGCTGTCAACATACAAAATGCGATCCAACGATCGAAGCACAAAAAAATACAACATCATATCACACATATATAAGAGTATCACAAAACATACAACATCATCAGGGATACATCATCATACAGCCAAAAATATCAAAAAGCATAACCACAAAAACCACCCAAAATATCCTAACCCACACTCTCTCACTACAAGATATCTCATCTAAAGTGCATCGGGAGAGGCCTCAAAGAAGCTCAGGAGGTAGTGGAAGGATCTGCACCAGCAGCAGGCTCTGCAGCAGGAGTGGTGGTCACTGGATCAGCAGGAGTGTCCACGGGAGCGACGAAAGTGGCAATCTCTAGAGCAGCAACAGTAGTGGCCTCGGGAGCACAAGTGGTAGTATCCACCGCAGGAACAGTGGCAACATGAGTACTCTCGGGGTCACCAGCAAAAGAGGCAACATCAGCACCAGAAGTGACCTCAGGGGCACGAGTAGAAACACGCACAAGCTCCTCAATCTCCTCCTCGTCCAATTCCTCCTCGTCAGAGACTAACGGAGGGATCTCAATACCAAGGTGGCGAGCAATGCGAGCAAGAATCTCCTCGGTACGAGCATAACGAGACTCCACACGTCTCACTGAACGTGCGAGCTCGTCAAGAGTGGTAGAGGGAGCAGCTGAGGCAGAAGCAGAGGCAGACGCTGAAGGTGTCGTCCTCTGAACGTGACGGAGCGCCGTAAGAGACTTCTTGACGGCCGTCACGTTTAGAGGAGGATCAAGTGGACGCTCATCGTCACGAGGAAGTGTGACACGGAAATGGCAAAAAACAAGGGTCAACAAGCAAGGATATGGGATATGTGCAGACTTCGTGGACTTCCGGATGCACTCGAAAGAATCCATCTTATCGAGTATGATCTGGGCCCAGTTAATCTCGCTACCCATGAAGATGGCATAGATCAACTTCAGGAATGGCTGGGAGGGCAAAGAGGAGGAGCCGTACTTAGGAAGTAAGCACGACTTCAGAATCAAATTCAGGACCCATGCATTAGGCTTGAATGACTTAGAGGGGACGCTAATCATGGCGGGAGGAATCTCATGGAAGATCTCGGAGAGGATAACCTGATCAAGTGAAGAGATATCATCGACAGAAATGTCAGAGGGGAGGAGGCCAGACGACGAGAAACCTATCAACTCGCCTAAGATTTCTGCCGTGAGGACTATCGGAGTCCCCAAGACAGTAGTCTCAATCGAGTGGGTCGCGTCGTACTGACCCCGGATCCTATTGGCATAGAAAAGTTTCACTAGGCGAGGGTAGGGCTGAGGATTCGTCTTAGGATCATACCGAAGGTAATCGATAAGACCCGAAGACGACAGAAGGTCAGCAAGCCATATGAAGTCAGAAAACTGAACGAAATGATCCAGAAGCAGCGGATAGTGTTCGATACGGTTGTAAGCCACGAGACACATAGGGTCATCACGACACAACAAGATATCGACACCGCCAACCGGCATCGGAGCCTTTCCCTTAGGCTGACAGGTACGGGGTCGAGAGCTAGACTCAGGTTGCCTAGGAGGAGGTGAGGGATCCCTATGGGTCTCAGTCTCGGGTCTATACTTCATATCGGAATCCGTAGGAGTATGGAAAGAGGAGGGAGATGCAAGTTGCTTGGGTTTGGGCTTGGGTTGAGATTGGGCTCGGGGCTTCACTGTCGTCGTCCGCTTCCGCTTGAGAGGATGCGACGACGACGAGGGTTGGGTGGTCTTCGATCGGCGTCTAGGAGGGGTTCGCGAGGGTTGAACGGGATCCGTAGGGGATGGCTCTATGATCATAGGTGATGGGCTCGTAGGACGGATCGGAATCCTTGTCTTCTCCATTAGCGCGACGAGACAAAGCACGAACACAAGAGATCTAAACGAAGAAACCCTAAACAACTAACCCTAGCCGAAATCAAAAGTCGAAATCAAGTGAAACCCTAACCCTAGAGAGCAGGAGATGAACCCTAGAACTAGGAGAGAGAGAGTTAGAACAAACCCTAGGAGGAGGACGACGGAAAGATGACCGGAGTTAGTCGGATTCGACGGAGAGGGAGGGTGGAAGTCGAAGGGGTCGGGGGATTTTGGTTGGAGAGGGAAAGTTTCGACCGACTAAAATGAAAATAATTTGAATGGATCTGATTTAAGTCGATCGGAAGCTCAAAAGACAAGACAGTCCCCGTCACAACTAGTCGGTCACAGTTCAAGCACTGACCGACTAGATCACGATCTAGTCGGTCGGTCAATGAGCTTGAACCGACTAGTTGTAAACAGTAACTGAAGCCAAAATTCCTGACAAGATTTAGTCGGTCTAAGCTCATTCACTGACCGACTAGAACTGAATCTAGTCGGTCGGCCAATGAACTTGGACCGACTAAGAGAGTCCAAAAATTGAAAATTTTGAGATTTTGATTTCTCTCCTAATCGCACTTCGACGAAACATCAAAATACTCTCATTAATCATTATACTACCCCATTAAACATCGAAAAACTGAAATTTGACGTTTACGAATAAATCAAGCGAAAATTCCGAAAATTCAACAAAAAACCAGAAAATTCCAATCAATCAAGCATGTGCAAATATAATGAACTTGAATAACATGCATGATTATTGAATTAAAAATGAATCCTAAATCTCGGATTCACCCATAATCCCCAATTCTCGACGTAACCGCACAAAAGAGTCTTCCTTTAGTGGTTTCGTGAAAATATCGGCGATTTGCTTCTGGGTTTCAACGTACACTAATATGATGTCCTTTTTAGCAACATGATCATCTAAGAAATGGTGTCAGACATCTATGTGTTTCGAACAGGAATGGTGTACCGGGTTCTTGGAGAGACATATTGCACTTTGGTTGTCCACCATGATAGGGCAAGTATCACAGTTTATACCAAAGTCTTTAAGTGTGTGTCTCATCCAAAGAACTTGAGCACACGCGGCACCGGCGGCAATGTATTCCGCCTCGGTGGTTGAAAGTGATACGGAATTCTGCTTCTTGGAAAACCAAGAGACAAGAGAATTTCCTATAAAATGGCAAGTGCCACTAGTACTTTTCCTGTCGGATTTGCATCCCGCATAATCTGCGTCACTATATGAGATTAACTCATACGTGCTAGATTTTGGATAAAGTAATCCAAAATCAAGTGTGTAACTTAAATAACGGAAAATACGTTTTACCGCTACTAAGTGAGACTCCTTAGGTTGAGACTGATAACGAGCACATACACATACGACAAACATTATATCGGGCCTACTTGCGGTAAGATATAGTAAACTACCTATCATACCTCGATATAGACGAATGTCTACATCTTTTCCGCCCGCATCTTTATCAAGATCTGTAGTCGTGCTCATTGGAGTCTTTTTCCCGGAGGCATTCTCCATTCCAAATCGCTTTAGCAACTCCACCGTGTACTTTGTTTGGTGGATGAAGATTGCATCGTTCATTTGGCGAATTTGGAGACCTAAGAAATACTTGAGCTCACCCATGCGGTCATCTCAAATTGATCTTTCATCACATTAGAAAACTCTTCGCAAAGAGCAAAGTTAGTAGCACCGAAAATGATATCATCAACATAAATTTGAACTAAAATTATATCATTGTTCGAATACTTAACAAATAATGTGGAATCATCTTCTCCCATTTTAAAACCTAAATCCAAAAGAAAATTCTTTAAACGGTCATACCCAGCTCGAGGAGCTTGTCTCAAACCGTAAAGTGCTTTCTTAAGTTTGAAAACATGATTTGGAAATTTTTCATTTATAAAACCCGGAGGTTGAGAAACATAAACTTCCTCAACAACATCTCCATTTAAAAACGCACTTTTAACATCCATTTGAAATAATTTAAAATCCTTATGGCATGCAAAAGATAACAATAGTCTAATTGATTCTAATCTAGCTACCGGAGCAAAGGATTCTTCGAAATCGATACCTTCCTCTTGCCGATAGCCTTGAGCTACTAACCAAGCTTTGTTCTGGACGACGAATTGGTTTTCGTCGGTCTTGTTCTTGAAGATCCACTTTGTCCCTATGACGGTGTGGTTCTTCGATGTCAATGGAACAAGCTCCGAAACCTCATTCCTCTCGAATTGAATGAGTTCCTCTTCCATAGCAAGGATCCAAGCGCTATCTTCGCATGCTTCATTAACATTCTTTGGCTCTATCGAGGAGGCAAAGGCACAATGAGTGAAGTGGTTGACTTGAGATCTCGTCTTGACACTATCATGAATATTGCCAATGACTTGCTCATGAGGATGATCACGAACGGTATGAAGCCGTTTGGGAATACCTTGATCACTAGGAACATTCTCAAAAACTTCATTAGTTGGGTTAGTCTCAATAGAATCAATAGAATCAATAGAATTATTAGAATTAGAATTACCAATAGAATCAAATAAGACATCCATAGAGTCATCATCATTAGTAATTCTAGTTGGAACAAATCCTTCATTAAATGAAACATGAAGCGATTCCTCGATCGTTGAGGTTCGTTTGTTGTATATCCGGTAGGCTTTGCTATGTGAGGAATATCCAACAAAAATCCCCTCATCAGATCTTGGATCGAATTTGTCCAAACTACCATACGTGTTCTTAATAAAACATTTTGAACCAAAAACACGGAAATGTTTAACTTGAGGCAATCTACCAAACAACAATTCATAACAAGTTTGTTTAGTGCCGGGCCTCAAAAGTATTCTATTAAACACATAGCAAGCGGTGTGTACCGCTTCCGCCCAAAATTGATGGCCAAGTTGGCTATCATCAAGCATCGTGCAAGCACACTCCACTAGCGTCCTATTCTTCCTCTCAACAACACCA